>JAVSBU010345189.1:0-10370 GCA_033118015.1 Loricariichthys derbyi | reverse complement strand
CTGATGATGTGTACTGAAATTTACACCTTTCCCATTCAAGAGATACAGCTCTTATGCCACTCTTAACATCAAGGCATGTCTCATGTGAATACCATCTATTGGCACAAAAGGACGATTTACCATCATGTCCTGTGTTTCTTAATTCTACTAGATTTTCTTTATCTACTTTTAGGACTTGTGTGAAAATCTGATGATGTTTTAGGTTGGAGTTGAAGCAGTTCTGTTTGGAGAAATAGCCTAAAAGTCCTGCAAGCTAATGTACAGGACTGATCAACAGTTAATGGAAACATTTATTGCAGTTTTTTCTCATGCAGCAGAAGGGTTTGCAAACTTCTGCCACTCAGACATTTGTATTATCAGATCATTTTCCTGAATAAATAAATGGCCATGTATTAACTTTTTTGCAATTTGTTTATTTCTAGCCTTTTTTTGTAAATGTGATGGTTTACATCATATTTGCACAGAAATACAGAAACTTCTAAAGGGTTCACAAACTTTCAGGCACAACTATGTTGTATCTGAGTTCTTTAAACTAACCCTTTGACAAATGCACTACAATTGACATGCGAATTTTAATATGCATGCTTTCTATATTAATTTATTCTGCTCAAACACCTTCAATGCCCTCAGACCCAGCTAATCATGCATATGAATTCAGGTCTACGCAGTGGTGGGTTGGCATTTTAGACCACTGCATGACTAAAGCACCCTAAAAATAGCATTAACCAAATAATTCTACATGGATAAAATATAATAATTAACCTGTACTAATAAAAATAAAAGGTGAAAACATTATAAAATATACTTAACTGGCCCTACAAAAATCTGAAGTGCTATTTATGGCAATGAGTGTAGTTAGAAGGAAAATGGTTGAAAAGAAATGTTGGTTATTCCTGTACTAGCTGTATATCCTCCTGAGAACCAATTTTTGTTTGCAGAATTTTGTTTACAGAATTTTTGTAAACAGAATGTCCATTATAAAGGACATAAGTGTATGGGCCGGGTCTCAGGAGGATATAAGTCAGGGCAAAATTGCACTGTAGACAGATACCTATGTTGTTTATGACTTTTCCTAACTTAAATCAGCTTATTATCAAGGTTTCCAAAGTTGAATCAGGTGTGTTGAGGGCAGGAAATCAGAAGGTGGTGCGTGTTCCAAGTCTGGAGTTGAGAAACCTTATTAAGAGTGTTACATGAATAGTTCTTGTTTGCCAAACCTCTGCTCCAGCACTGCCTGTGTGAGATGATCATTAATAGCTCAACTGGTTGTGCCTAATATGTCAAACTGCTAGTTCTTATGTATTCCTTAACTGTTTATACTTTCCTCTTTATTTCTTTGGGTTTAGAAACACGTTATGTATGTGAAAACTACATTTCATAAGCAGCATAGTTTTAATTAATCATTATTGCTCCATGGTTAAGGTACTGGACTATTGATTGGATGTTTGAGTATAACAGAACACCAATCCACCATATATAATTGATATATTTTAAATAATATATAATTGAGTGTTTTCTGAAGTTTCTACTTCTGTAGTAACTTAGTTTGCCCATCATTGGTCCAAATATCTATCAGATGGACTGTATGCATTACACCCCACAGTATTCCACCGTGTAAGGATTGACAATATAATGTTACATCTCAAGAAGTGACAGAAGGTGACATCCTGGATTTCAGGCTACACTTATGGACATGTTGCTCAGTTCAGATATTTGCAAATATGGGGCAAACTAACGTCACACACATGGAATTTTTGGATATAGTTTGAAATCATGGCCAGTTAGACTTTACAAATTTTACCAAACAAATCTGCATGGAGGAAAGGACCACATTTGGCATATCCAATGGCCTTTAGGAGCAACTCTTACAGGTGGTCACTCGTTTTTGCTTTACTTCCTTCAAACATGGCCAATTGTGTCTGTGCAGCATATTTCAAGGGTTAAGGCACCACTGATAATACAGCAGAGAAACAAGAACATGAGTGTGGGGCTGCAAGAATTGAACACGCTTAATCCCCAGGGTGCTGCATTTGAAACATGTACTAGTACATCCCAAAAAATTAGAATATCATGAAAAAGTTCAATATTTTTGTCACTCAATTCAGAAAGTGAAACCCATATATTATATAGATTCATTATACACAGAGTGAAACATTTCCAGCCTTTATTTCTTGAAATTTTGATGATTGTTGCTTATAATGAAAATCAAAAATTCAGTGTTTCTGAAAATTAGAATATTACCTAAGATTAAGAGTCACTACAAACAGATGAATCCTAGACATGATCTACAAATGTTACATTTCTCATGTCAAGCCGCTCCTGAACCAGAGAAACATCAGAAGCCTCTTACCTGGGTTGTGGAGAAAAAGTTACTCAGTGGTATAAAATCCTCTTTTCAGATGATATCGCCCCACAAATCATAACTGTGGAAACTTCATACTGGTCTTCAAGCAATGTGGATTCTGAGCCTCTCCAGTCTTCCTCCAGAATCTGGGACCTTGATTTCCAAATATCAACCAATTTCATCTTTCATCTGAAAAAAGGATTTTGGACCTCTGAGTAACAGTCCAGTTCTTTTTCTCCACAGCCCAGGTAAGAAGCTTCTGATGGTGTTTCTGGTTAAGGAAGGGCTTTGTCTGTAAGCCACAGTCATCAGAATTTCAAGAAATAAAGGCTTGAAATGTTTCACTCTACATGTAATGAATCTATATAATATATGGGTTTCACTTACTGCAATGAGTGATAAACATATTAAACTTTTTCATGATATTCAAATTTTTTGGGAAGGACTATAGTTCTTGTTTCTCTGTTCTTGCTGTAACTCTGGTATCTTGATTTTGTGTGTGCGTTGTGTCTGACCTGCTCATTTTAACCTCGTCATAAAAGACAAGATCTCATGACATACAGCTGAGACACAGACTTTTTATAACCTCATTTTATAACTCAGAGAAAATGACAGCAAGTATCCAGGTATTAAAAGATACAGTGATGCTTAACTTTATGAAGACCGTTGCAGTTTTCTGTATTTTCACACAATAAATTTAGAGTGCATTCGGAAAGTTTTCAGACCCTGACAGTTTTTTACACATTTGTTATGTTGAGATCTTTAGTTACATATTTAAAAAAACACAAGTTTACCTCACAGTGAGAAAGTAAAGACAGGATTTTTGAATTTTTTCAAATTTGTTGAAAAGAAAAAGCTAAAATTAAAATTTGACACAAAGTTTGTGGGGCCTCCCATTTGATCACCTTTGATTGGAGACCACCTGTGGTAAATTCAGTTGATTGGACATGATTTGGAAAGACACACACATGTTTATATAAGGTCTCACACTAGAGCAGTAGACTCTACTAGTCTGTAGAGCTCAGATATAGGACTGTGTGGAGGCACAGATCTACAAAAAATCTCTGCAGCATTGAAAGTTCCCAAGAGCACAGTGGCCACCAAAATTCCTTTGGAAAAACAAAAACTCTTCAGATGATGAAACCACTGTTGAACTTGTCCTCAATTGTTTTGAGGAAATCAGGCACTGCTCTTCACCTGCCCAATGCCATCCCTACAATGAAGCATAGTGACAGCATCATTATGCAGTGTGGATGTTTTTCTGTGGCTGAGACGGGGAGACTGGTCAGAGTTGAAGGAATGCTAAATGGAGCTTTTGTACAGAGACGAAGTACAGCGATATTCTTATTTTTAAAAAAATAAATAAAAAAATAAACCAGAGCACTCAGGACCTCAGACTGGGCCAAATGTTCACTTTCCAACAATACAATGACCCTAAGCACACAGCCAAGACAACACAGGTGTGGCTTAAGGACAACCTTGTGAATGTCCTTGAAGTAATCATTTGTAAAGGTCCTTCAACTAAGTACTGAATAAAGGGATTGAGTACTTATGTCAATGCAATATATTAGTTTCTCTTTTCATTAAATTTGTGAAACATTCTGTTTTGACTTTGTCATCTGGGCACACCGAGTCCAGAATGATGTGGGAAAACAATTTTTAATTTAGTTCAAGGCCACAACATAAAATGTGAAAAACTCTCAAGGGTCTGAAGACTTTCCAAATGCATTGTTGATCAAAACAACCCAATTACACATTCATTTATTTATTAACATAAATGAACAAATATTCTGTATCAGTGAGTGGCAAAATATGTCAATCTATCCTTTCAGTATCTGATGTGACTCCATTATGTACCAGTAACTGCAACAAAATGTTTCCAGTAACTGCTAATCAGTCCTGCATATCAGCTCAGAGGAACTTTATCCCAGTTCTCACCTTTAACTCTGGAATGTTGGAGGGTTTCTTCACAAACTGCTCTCTTCAGGTCCTTCCATAACATTCCTCTTGAATTAAGATCAGGACTTTGACTTGGCCGTTCCAAAACCTTAGCTTACTTCTTACTTAGAATGGCTTTGAATTTCCTCTGCTTGTACACATTCTGTCTGACCATGCATTGGTGGAGTCCAAACTTTAGAGATAAACAGAGATCAATCCCTGTACTTTAAATATAACAATGTACCCGCTCACACCTGTTTGTCATCACATTGATTGAAAACACCTAACATCTAATTTCACCTTCAGAATAACTGCTAAGAGATCCACATTCATATATCATCACTCATTGATATGTAATATTTGATCATTTACCTCAGTAAATGTACAAAATGACCAAGTACAATATTTTTCTCTTTGTTTAATTATGTTGTTTTAGGACTTGTGTAAACATCTGATTATGTTTAAGGTCATATTTATGCTGAAACCTAGTAAACTAATCAGTTCAGAAACATTCAAGGACCACTGTATTTACACCCACTATAATGTTGGCTCTGTATAATTATTCACTGTTTAGAACAGTGTGTAGAGAACATAAATTAGTACAATTCAGTGAGAAAAACAAAGCAGCTCTGCTCTGACCACATCTCCTTTGTACAATGCAGAAATGCACAATGGAAGCAATTCTATAGGTAAGTGCTCAACCAGCTGCCTGTAATACATACATACACTGCCAGGCCAAGAAAAGGTCACTGCCTAGATTTAACTAAGCAAATAGGTAAAAGCCTCCCATTGGATAATTACTGCATGGGTGATTATGTTTCAGCTGGGAACATGTTAACAACCCTAACTGATTAAGTGAGTTAGCTTCTCATTTGTTAAACAAAGATGTTGAAGACATCATGTGGTTGTGAAAAAAATGTTAATCTGTTGCAGAAGGGTCACATTATTGGCATGAAACAAGAAGAGAAAACATCTAAGGAGATGCTGAAACTACTAAAATCAGGTTTAGAACTGTCTAAAGCATTATTAAAAAGTGGACGCACAGTGGGGAAACATCATCTTCAAGGAAGGAATGTGGTCAGAAAAATATCTTGAATGATCGAGATCGGTGATCAGTTAAAAGTTTAGTGAAATGAAATAGCAGAAAAACAACAGTAGAACTGAGGGATATGTTTAAAAGTGAAAGTAAGAGCATTTCCACATGCACAGTGGTAAGAGAACTCAAGGGATTGGGAATAAATAGCTGTGTAGCCTTAAGAAAATCACTTGTCAGTGACGCTAATTGGCAAAAATGGCTTCAATTTGCTAGGTAGAATAAATATTGGACTCTGGAGCAATGGAATAAGGTTATGTGGTCTGATGAGTCCAGATTAGCCGTGTTACAGAGTGATGGGTGCATCGGGCTGAGAGAAAGGTGGCTGAAGTTATGCACCCATCATGCCTAGCGACTACAGTACAAGCCTGTGGGGGCGGAGCTATGATCTGGGTCAGCTGATACCTGAATATACTGAACAATTAGGTTATTCCATCACTTCATTTTTTTCTTCCCTGATGACATGGTCATATTCCAAGATGATCCCCATGCCAGGATTCATGGGGCTCAAATTGTGAGAGAGTGGTTCAGGGAGCATTAGACATCATTTTCACACATGAATTGGTCACCACAGAGTCCAGACCTGCACCCCATTGATAATCTTTGGGATGTGCTGGAGAAGGCAGCGAAAAATCTTGGTGAAAAATTAGTGCAACTTTGGACAGAAATAAAAGTGATGTCACAGTGAATGTGTGCTGTAATCAGAGCTAAAGGTGGTCCAGTGAAATATTAGAGTGTGCAAGACATTTTTGGCCAGGCAGTGATGTTAGGAAATGAGACAAATTTAAGCAGTTTGTTCATATCTTTTAGTATGTATGATATTTGGTAATAAATAAATTTCCACTCACTCAAATGTGACAGTGTTACAAACATGAAGTCCTCAAATATTTTGACAAAAAGCTTCAAAAGTACTTCAGAAAAAAGTACATCTGTGAACAGACGGACAGAATCTGATTATGAATCCTCCACGTTTAATCATCTTATTTTTACTTTCGGCTGCTCCCATTAGGGATCAGCACAGTGGATCATCTCACAATGTCCTCTGCTTCTTCCTCTGTCACACTAACCACCTGCATGTCCTCCCTCACTACATCCATAAACCTCCACTTTATATTTAATCTTCTCCATCCTCAACGTCCTTATCCCAGTGTACTCCACATACACACAACTAAACCATCCCCATCTCACTCCTCTCACTTTATCTCCAACTGTCCTCCCTGTGCTGTCCCTCTAATGTAATCATTCCTAACTATCTATGGTGGCACAGTGACTCATGTGTAACAGGGTCAAGGTTGCCTCACAGCAAAAACGGCCTTTCTGTGTGGAGTCTACATGCTCTCTCTGTGTCAGTGTCGTTTTACTCCCAGTTCTCCGGTTTCCTCCCAAAGTCCAAAGGCAACCATTAGGTTAATTGATTATGCTATATCTGAGTAAATATGACTCATTTCGATAAAATCTTGTATACTGATGTAACCTGTCTGCCAATAAAATGATCTTTGAGGCTAATCATGATGTTAAAAAAAATCCTGTCTGCTTCACTCCCAGTGAAAATTGCAGTATATTTAATTCTTTCAGTTCCACCTCCTTTTTGTCAGTGCCACCACCACTAAGCCATACAACATATCTGGTCCCACCACTACTTTTTTCTTTTCACAGCTGTTTTACACAAATCCCTCCAGCATCCCTTTACACCCACATCACTTTGCCTGGCCTGTCACCTCGCTACCACACTCTCCATTGCTGTCATTCCCTTCTTGCTCCTACTGACTTTGATTCCCCTGCTCTCCAGTGCGTACCTTAACATCTCCAGCCTCGCCTTAACCTGATTCACTATCTGCACAGCATCCAACATTCTGTCTCACGTTTTCTTAATTTATTAGTTCCTCAAAATACTCTTTCCACCTCCTCAACACATTCTCCTCACTTGTCAGCACATTTCCATCTGAATGCTTTATCACCCTAACCCCCTGCACATCCTTTCCTAGCTCAGTCTGTGTGCCTGGCCAATCATCACACACCTTGCCACAATGCCTTTTCCTTAGCCTTCGTCACCTCTCTTTTCTCTTTATACTGTACTCCTGCCATCTTTCTTCGGCTCTCTGGCTATCACAATTACTGTTTTTGCCAACCTTTTCTTCCATGCAATTTTCTGAACAGGTATGCGCCATTTCACCATACGATCTTCTGTTCACTTGTAGGGATTTTTGTATATAAAAATGTAATGTGCATCCTTGTCTGTCTGTGGTGACTCTGGCAGACCTCATACTGTTGGGAACAATAGAACTTTTTTGAGCTGGTAATTCAGTTCCTGGAAGTAACACTGGCCACTTGTCTCACTCCAGGCAAATGGTCTCTCATATGCTCAAAAGTCAGTGCCAGTTCTCTGCATTATTGTCCAAGTATTGAACAGTGCTGAAAGTTTCGTCAGCTTGGTCACCATGAGAAGTGAATTTCATAGATACCAAACATGACATATTACAACCCCAATTCCAATGAAGTCGGGATGTTGTGCAAAACATAAATAAAAACAGAATAAGATGATTTGCAAATCCTTTTCAACCCATATTCAATTTAGTACACTACAAAGACAAGATATGTAATGTTCAAACAGATAAACTTTATTGTTTTTTTTTTTTTTTGCAAATATTCACTCATTTTGAATTTGATGGTTCAAAATATTCCAAAAAAGTTGGGACGGTGGAAATGTAGGGAGGGCTAATATTAAAATTAAAAACTATATAATGATGTGATTTCAAACAGGTGATGTCAACAGGTGATTATGATCATGATTTGGTACAAAAGCAGGACCCAAGAAAGACTGAGACTTTGAAGAGCAAGAGATGGAAATGACAAAGGAAATGTGTGAGAAAATTATTGTTTAAAACAAAGTTCTTCAAAGAAATGATGTTGAGAGATTGTATGTGCAACTTACACATGTTTGTGTCTATGACTTTCCACATCTGTTCCAATGATCATTCTGGCTGAGCTTCAAAAATCCTGTCAGCAGATGGGAGAAACTTCCAGAAGGTCAACCATCACTGCAGCACTCCACCAATCAAGGATTTATGGCAGTATTAAATATTGTTTTTCAGGTTCAAAGTATTAGTTCTTTAGGTTTTTGCAAACTCCGGATAGGCTTTCACCAGTCTTTTACTGAGAAGAGGCTTCTTTCTGGCCAACCTGCCATAATGCTAATATTGGTGGTGTTGCAGTGATGGTCGACCTTCTGAAAAATCTGCACACGGGATCTTTGGAGCTCAGTCAAATTTACCATTGAGTTCTGGGTCACCTCTTACCATGGCCCTTCTCCCTGATTTCTTAGTATGGTGGGGTAGCCATAGAAAGAGTCCCAGTTTTTCCAGACTTCTTCCATTTAGTTCTTTCCTCCTCATGATATGCATTGTTAGCCGAGAGACCTTATATAGACTGAGGTGGCTTCAGTCTCATAGCGAATGGCAGGAATACTTATGTCTATGAGAAATGTTAGTTTTTAATTTTTAATACATTTGCAAAAAATCTAAAATTCATTATGTGGTATTGAGTGCAGAATAATGTGGAGGGCAGGGTCAGCTTTCTTGAATTTAATAATACTTTTCATTATAAATCATAATATCATAATTTAAGTTGGGTGAGTGCACCCAAGTGCTATCCAAAAAGGATGCCTACAGAAGCAGCTGCCAGATTTCTTTAGAGAAGTCATAATTTTCTCAATAACTCAAAATATACAATATTCACTTATCTACAAGCCATGCCACAAAGTTTTCAATCATAGTTCCACTCAGTGTGAATTTCAATTTAAAGACAACTTTTCCAAATAAATTTCCCAATAGCAAGGCGAAGAATATCATAAAGTTAATTACCGGTAGTTGTTTTATAGAGTTGTCATTTTAGTCGTGTTTCCCAATTCCCATTGTAATTAAATTACCATGCTTGCTCCATAGTTAAGAACCTGCTGAGTCACTTGTTCATTCTAATATGATAAAGTCGTGCTGCATCTGTGTTACAGCCAGCAGCTATCAGAGGGCAACAAAAGGAGCACATCAAAATTGTATGAACTGTATGTGCTATTATATGGACAACAATATGCATAATAATGTGTTCTTGTTATTACTATGTCAACAATATGCAAAGTCACAATATAAAGAGTTGAATTACTTAAATTTTTGGTGGCACAAGAGGCTAGCTGTTGTTGCACAGCTCTGGAGATCCCTGATCCCCAATGCCAAAACATCTGTGAGGAGTTAACATACTCACCCTGTGTCTGTGTGGGTTTTCTCCCACATTCCAGACGTAAAAGAATTGAGTACAAAATATTACTGCTGGCCTTTAAGGCTCTTCATGGACTGGCCCCCAAGGCTCTTCATGGACTGGCCCCCGTTTACCTATCTAACCTCTTGCCATCATTAACTCCTACCTGGTTGCTGTGCTCTTCAAACACTGATCTCTTGTATGTTCCACGTTTTAAATTATCTTCTATGGGTCATAGGGCATTTTCCATTGCTGCTCCTTCTCACTGGAATTCTCTACCCTGTTCTATCCACTCTTGTTCGTCTCTACCTGATTTCAAATCTCTCCTCAAAACTCATCTTTTTTTTTCTAAATAGATTGGGAAGTGCCTTGGGTTTGTGAAAGGCGCTGTACAAGTTTGTTGTTGTTGTAAATTGAAGTGTGTGTAACTACTAAGACTGATACGGCATTTTCTCTTGGTATCCAAAAACAAGTGTGAAATTTGTATAAATAAATGTACAGACAGACATGTTTAATTAGTTCGCCCAGACCTGACCAGTAATCATCACTCAACAATGTCATCAGTACTGGTACATCTCAAAAAATATCATGAAGTAGTTCAATATTTTTGTCACTCATTTCAGAACGTGAAACCCATATAGATTCATTATACATAAAGTGAAACATTTCATGCCTTTATTTCTTGAAATTTTGATGACTGTGGCTTAAAGATAATGAAAACCCAAAATTCAGTGTCTCAGAAAATTT
>JAVSBU010345179.1:0-10370 GCA_033118015.1 Loricariichthys derbyi | reverse complement strand
TGCAGAGGACAGAGTGAGATGGAGGAGGATGACTCACTGTGGAGACCCCTGAAAAGGGAAAAGCCCAAAGAAGAAGACGACGATGACTGTCACCCCAGGCGGCTTCGGGCCTAGATATTGTAAAGCTTCTTAATAAATTTGACTTTGCATTTGACTTTGATACCTTGGGGGGGGGTTTGGAATGACAGCTTTTAGCCTGGCCTCTTTGTCCAACATCAGTTTTATACATACATATAATGAAAACCAAACTAATCCTAACCTGTATATCAAAGGGATGTTGAATAATAATAATGCTGGTACGATGGAAATTATAGTATAACCTTCATACTTTAACATTATTTATATAGTTTTAAGCCTCATGCTTTAGCCATTGGCCATCACTCTGTTCCTCTCTAATATAAAAAGTGAGTTGTGCAAAGCCCTCAGGCCCCAAACTGAGCTACAGTGGTTCTGATGTGGCCTCTTCCACATCACCCCACAGAAGAGGCCAAACCACGTGGAGGCCCAGAGGCTCCGGAAGCAATGTCAGAAATGCGTGACGGTCCTTAATTAGCAGAGATTTGGGGAGGAAAAACTCCTGGTCACATTATGCTTTTTATTTCCACTCCTTTGATCCTTTTTAATCCCTGTATGATTTCATAGAAACCGCTGAGCTTTAACAGAGTCTGATTCAGCGGTTTTCCCAAAGCCTGCGTTTTCATTCTGAGAAACTCATCCACTGTATTTTTTAACCTTTTATCCCTTCTAACTTTCAAGCAGGTGCCATTTAGTAGCATGAGAAATGTTCTTATTTTTGGTTTGCTTTCAAATTCAGTTAAATATCAGTCTGCTTAAACAGCATAAGGGTATTTTTAATTTGATTACATAATTGATTAGTTTTTATTACAGTCATTATTAATTTATGAAGTCAGTATAATGTGCAGGTGACAAGGTGGTGCGGCAGTTAGTGTGGTCGGATCACAGCTCCAGCATCCCTGGTTCAGTTCTTTCTGTGTGGGTTTACTCCTGGTACTCCAGTTTCCTCTTGCGGTCCAAAGACGTGCATTAGGTTAGGTCGCTATGTCCAGAGTTAAAAGACAGAATTTTATTTCCTATTGTGATTTATAATCATTTTTAAGACCTCATCCGTCTTATTTCAAAGCACAGATAATGCAACTTTTTGATTTCAAAAGTATCAAAAATTATAAAATGTAACATTGTTTAGCTTTGAGATGAGTCATGCTTTTATACATCACCACCCTTACTGCCATGATAAATAAAAAAAAAACATATATCATTACATAGAATACAGCCTAAATATCAATTATTGTCTGCTGCATTTTGTTTTTAGACTCCACTATACCTTTGTGAGTTGTGGGCAGAGATGGTTGTTTTTCTCCACATGACTGTGAATCATTTGCCCAGAAAATGCGTTTGTACGTAAATCCTTTTCCTATTGGCTCACGTAGCTCAGTCAGACGTTCGCTGGTTCAACCTCTGGATGAACTTCTGCCCTGCACTGGTTCCTGCTCCCACATTGTTCTCATTAAAATCGATGGCCAGAGGTGTGTTTTTGATGGATCACAGTATGTCTTCATGAACCTGGCCTCAGGGGTGAGGTGGGGACATTGAGATCTACATGACCAAATAAATCTAGGACGAGACCAGAAGCTTAAGGAAAAATAATCAAATGCAGCAAACCATAACAAGTACTCGACTACACAAGCTGTCCTAAAAGAGCTCACTGACGTTGTATGAAAGTCTGATTTTTGGAGCAGCTTGTCTTTTGTCGGGAAAACATGTCTGGGAAAAAAACGGCTTCGATGTTCATCACCTCAACCACATAATCTGTTTTGCAGTTCAGTGGCGAGTATTTTTCAGGGCAACCTTTCGTTTACCATAGATACCAGGAAACACACACAGACTTACCAAGAAGGGGCCAAACACAATCTGTCATCTCTCATTCTGGGTAATTCTTTCAAAGTAGGAGTCCAGTTCTGTGATGTCAAAAAGCATTCGATGGAAGATTTTTCCACCACTAACCACTAAACTTCCTGTTTAAATGGTAGCACTGTGGAGACTTTATATAAACCATGTTAGTATCAGGAGAGAAATCCAAACAGCAATTAGCATATAATGCCTTATACAACGTGCATTTTATGGGGTTCTGGAACGGTTTAAATTAACCGACGTTATTCCTTAATGGAAAAATTCGCTCATTTTTTTTTGGCACTCGACCGAGGTACCACTGTACTTTCATTCTTGAGCAGCGGATCAACGAGAAATCCTAATGAATGAATAACATTCACTGTTTGTTGAGGCTTGGCCTGGACAATCAAAATCAGCTTGGTGGTAAATGGTAAATGAAAAAACTAGTCTGGGATAATTGGAGGGACACTGAGATCTCGATCACCCACCTCTGCTGTTGCTGGAGGTTTCGTTTCATACTTCCGGTCATTCCAGGATGACTTAAATGCCGCAGGCGGCTCTAGGGATGGTGATCCTCCTACACTAAAGAGGAATAATGGACTGAAGGTGTTTACTGACAGCACATACGACTATGAGCAAGAAGCTTCGGTGCATAATGCAGCTAGGTGTGTGGGAGGGGTAATAGGTGGAGGGGAGCCGAGGGCAAGCTTCCAAGGGCAGATCTATAATGATGTTATTATTTTATCTCTCTCTGAGGAGCACAGTGGGCAGAGCTGACAGCAAAAGTGGTCTGGCTCTAAGTGGGTTGCAGTGAAGGGTGTGTATGTGGGGGTTAGGGCAGCCCCAGAGGGACAGCGAGACAAGGAGACGCATGAAGCTGCCTCGTGACAGATGTGTCATCATCGCCTTGGCCAATGGCCGGCCACTGCAGCAATCGCCAACCTCTTCACCACTGAGATCCTTATAAACAGCAAAGAAATGCTGGAGAGCAACACATGGATCAGTATCTTATAGAGCGTGTGAGGGATCTTCTGATTTGTTTGTAGACACATTTATGAATACTGAATTTGAGTGTTGCACAGGCTCTGTCATAAATTTAGACAGTCTTATGCAACAGTTTGCGTAACCTTTGGGTACCCAAATAAAACCGTTTTTGCTGGTTTTCCAAACACAACTTCTGCTACATAACCCATGAGAAAAAAAGTTTGAGTGGTCTCTATGAAAAAGGAGAATTTAATATGCTGATGGACGAGATTTCCTCAGTAATTTTTAACTTTCGTAACTGTTGCAGGAAGTACATCTACCGTTGGACTCCATTACTGGAAAAGCCCAGCAGATGATGTACTTCATCTTCATCATTTACAGAGCAGTCTGCAATCACCAAGTCATCTAGTACAGCAGTTCTGCTAAACGTTACTCTTACAAATGACAGCACAGCATCCATTCTGCAGAGTTAAACGTCCCGTTCTATCTGAACCAAATACCACCAGAACAAAATCTCTGGAGACCCTTCTCATCACCTGCTCCTGCAGACAACAGAAGTTTTTTGGGTTTTTTTTCCATAGGCCCTGCACTGATTCTCCTAGTTCTGCTTTATTTTCTCGTGCTGCATCCTGGATAAATGTCTGATTGTTATCCAGTTTTTGGACATGTACTGCACCCTGGTTAATGTCATGTTTCATGTCATGTATAACCGGAAACAAATTCCTTGTGTGAACAACATGCTTGGCGAGCAAAATCTGTTTCTTATACTTGGATCTCTCTGATGATTCTGTAATGAATAAATAACAGATGTGAAGATGAATTCCTTGAAGCACAACATAATTTATGCGTATTCCTACGTGACATATGTAATGTGGCTCGTATCCAACAAACCAGAAAGACCTTGCTGGTAGAACATTGGTCCTCAGCGCTGAAGTTCTGTAGTTTGAGGATCATCTAGTTTCCGATTGGTGCTTCCCTGTGGGACATCTTATGCTGTTAAGTCCTGATCCTTGTGCAGTTTCCAACTCGTGTTTCCACAGATCCTTTTCCTTCTTGCATTCTTAAATCTTCCTGACGGGTCAAGTGAAACCAACCAAAAATGCCTGCACATTACAACCTGTGTGCAAGAAGAAGAAGAAACTGAAGTGTTTAGTATTGCATGTGTTAATATACAACCCCAAATCAGCAAAGGGTTGGGACGGTTATTTTGCATTGACTTGCATTGACATTGGTTTGGTGCCTCTTGTACCCTAGATCATCATCTGCAGGTGCCTGAAGTTACTACCACCTCAAACCTGGATTGTGACTAATTTATATATAACCTTAGTGTGTGTGGAGGTGGCGCACATGGCATTAACTGTACATATACAGTAACTATAACCTTAGCGCGTGTGTGTGGAGGTGGCGCACATGGCATTTACACTTTAATCACCCACAATTGCTCTGCGAGTGAGTCAGCACACGGAGATGAAGCATGTGAGACGTACCATGTTCTTTTCACTCTTTCACGGTGCTTTTGCATCACTCAGCTCTTTGCCGCAATTAAACTCTACACTCCTAATGCACACTCAGCCCTCGTTATCTGAATCCCCAGCTCGTTAAGGGATAGAGGTAATGAATATTAGTATAATAAGAGCCCAGTATTTGTTTTATTAGAGGGAAATCCTTACTTTTAATACTGAAGTGTAGTGCTATATCACAGATAAATTAGCCACTTAGATCAAGAGGAAAAGCAAATTTTGGACACCAAGTTGTCTTGGCTGATCAAAGACACTTGAGGTTAGTGAGAAATCTGCATAAATGCACATGTTCCATCCACAAACCATTTCCTTTAACTAAGCAACTCCTTTCTATAAATAGATAATTTTACATCAGCCTAGAGACAGGAGAATCCAAACTCACAATATGGAGTCCATAAGCCTAAACCCAACGAAAAAGCAGATCAGCAAAACTCCACTTCTTTAAAGTTCAGTAGTTTTTGTTACGATACAAGTTGTGTGGTCCAGAGATTTGTGTGTGCATTTTATTACCCTGATTATGGGATAAATATTTAATATCAGGTTTGATGAGCATATATTTTTTTTAAGCAGTTCCAATAATAAAGTGTGAATTTAATACTTATTTAGCAGGCTCAAACTTGTGTGGCCACCTCACGAAATTAAAACAGAGAGGATTTAATAGCAAACATAAATCAGACTAATCCACAGTTCGTAAATGTGCTGCTATAACTTCACCTTAAAATAGAACGGCACCTTATTTCACATTGAAACCCGTCTAAATATTTAACAAACCAATTTACGTAGTGGTTTAGATCGTTTGCACATTGTGTTTTATTAATGAACATTTAGCACTGTGGATTCTTTGTGTGTAATCCTTATCTTTCAACCTTTTAGAAAACGAAATATCAAAAAAAATATAATGATACCATTTCACACTGCTGTTTTTTTGTCAGCAGGTGTCACAAAGGATTGTTCGGACTAGTTTTCTGTCATTCATTCATTCATGAATTATATACACAGTGTTCCCTCACTTATCATGGGGGATTCGTTCCAGACCCACACACAATAAGTGAATTTCCACGAAGTAGCGACGCTATGCTTATTGTAGTAGTTATACAGTAAGTACGTTATTTTATCTCTATAAACTCTTCCCACACTCTTTACATAACCCTTTAACATTCCCTTAATAACTTGTCCCATACTGTACATGTACTGCCCCGATCACACACAGCAGTATTTTGCCGTGGCTGTCGTGGGTCAAAAAACCTCGACATCTATGACAAAATTCAAGACAAAAGGGGGCGGCGAATAGTATGCAAATTATCCGACCATTAAACCTCGCCAGGCCCCGTATACATTCCAGAGTGTCATGATTGTATGACGAATCCCACGCCAAGCTTCGTTGAAAAGTCGCAGAAAACTTGCTAAAGATGCCAGTAGCAGCCCCCCGCCCCCATGCCGCGTTTTGCTATGCAAGATCACGTCAGATTTGGCCGATAGTCCAAGGCAGCAATGATATAGTACGAGTTCCACCGAAGGCGCACTTTAGCCTGAAGGCAGGCTTGGTGCTGCCATGAAAGACGAAATGAATATATGCAAATTTAGCCCCGCCCTTAGCCCAGACTGTATGAATTCAGGGCTTTTAATATTAATATAATACATTTTCCTCGTGATATTATTACATTTTCATGATATTAATATAATAGAATATAATTATATATAATATTAAAATAATATAATTAATAATATTAATATAATAATGTATGAGCCCTTCCAACGAAAAACCATATAACAACCTGTTTACTTGGTTTTTCTTCACCTCAATGTAGGGTTTCCTTGCAATGCGCATGTTTTCATTTCCATGTGTTCATTTTCAGCTTTCTTTTTTCCCCAGCTGTGCTTAACAGCATGTCCGTTCATTTTTGCCAGTGGAGAAAAACACTTTTTCTGCGTGAGTACAATTTAAAGTTGAAATCACAGACCTAATTAACGGACAAACTGTTGTAGGATGGCGAATATTAAATAAAGGGCATCAAACAAGGTCATGCATGCCTAAACAGTGTTTTGTTTTTACAAAAATACGGTTTTTCATCGGAAGGGCTCATATATTATAATTAATAAATATCTTAAACAATGTCTATATATAACAATAAATCAAGCAATACCTGTAACATTTGTGGTAATATGTTGTAGTAATGGATATCTGTTGATTAGTCCTGCACACCAGCTTGGAGGAATCACTCCAATGTCTCTCATGAACGCAGACGACAAACTTGTATCCAACAATAGAAATGGTATTTCTATGGCATTTATATCCTTGAAATGGCACAAATCCTCTTCAACAGACCACGTATCGTCCTCACCAAACCACGACAAAGTGTGAAATCGTGGGTCTCGCCGTCAAGCCATGAGAAATTCAAACATGTCTGATTTTCTCATGGGTTCACCATATTTAGGCCATACCCTCCATAAACATGAAAAAAGCCCGAAAAAGCCACAAAATGCCCTTGACACTCGAGTAAACTTGCTTAATCATGTGAAAGGGGTATTAGTGAGTGTACAGCTTATGTATCAGTATAGATTTACTGTCTTCTGAAAATAACTCAACACACTGCCATTAATGTCCAAATGTGAACATGTCCAAATTGTGCCCAAATTGTCCATATTTTGTGTGACCACCATTATTATCTAGCACTGCTTCAATCCTCTTGGGCATAGAATTCACCATAGTTGCACAGGTTGCTATTGGAATCCTTCTCTACTCCTTGATGATGATATCATGGAGCGGGTGGATGTTAGACACCTTGCTCTGTTCCAACTTCAGCATGAGGATGCCCCACAGGTGCTCAATTGGGTTTAAGTCTGGAGACAAACTGGAGACATGCCAGTCCATCACCCGTTCCTTCAGCTTGTTCAGCAAGGCGTCCTCTTGGAGGTCTGTTTGGGGTCGTCATTTTGCAAAACTGCAATGTGCCCCAGTTTCCAAAGGGAGGGGATCATGCTGTTTCAGAATGTCACAGTGTATGTATACCACAGCTCCCCAGTGTGGCAACACTCATGTAGCCCCAGTCTATTTTGCTACCACCACCATGCTTGACAGTGGGCAAGAGACAGTTTTCTTGGTACTCCTCAAAAGGATGCCACCACACATGATGGACACCATCTGAGCCAAAGACATTTATCTTGGTTTCACCAGACCACAGGACATGGTTCAAGTTATCCATGTTCTTGGACTGCTTTTCTTTAGCAAATTTTTTGAAGGCTTTCTGGTGCATCAGCTTCAAAATCGGCTTTCTTCTGGGATGACAGCCATGTAGACCCAATTAAAGCAGTGTGTGGAATATTGTCTGGGCACTGAAAAGCTGACCTCCCACTTTTACAACCTCTGCAGCAATGCTGGCAGCCCTCATGTCTATTTTTGAAGCCAGTCTCTGGATATGATACTTCACACATGGACTCTACTTCTTTGGTCGACCCTGGCGAGGCCTACTCTGAGTGGTATGAACCTGGCCAACAATCTAACTCAGTTTCAGGGTGTTAGCAATCTTAACCATTTTTGCAGAGAGCAACAATTCTATTTCTCACATCCTCAGAGAGTTCTTTGCTATGTTGAATATCCAGTAGTCAGTATGAGAGAATTGTACCCAAAACACCAAAGCTCACTTTTGTTGCCAGCTATTTAGACATTAATGGCTGTGTTTTGAGTTATTTTCAGAAGACCACATAGTCTTTACTACTATACAAGCTGTACACTGCTTACGTTAAGTTATATCCAAGTTTCATTTCTATAGTGTTCTCCCATGAAAAGCCACTGCAACGTTGGTACTCTCATTTACTCATGTTTCAAGTAGATGCATTAGGTTAACTGATCTCTTTAAAGTGTGTTTATGTGCGTGTGTACACACACAATGCCAATAATTGACACCTTTTTTTCTGCTGCCAAATGGAACTCCATCTCTTTACAATTCTGAATTGGATTAAGCAGGAATGAAAATGAGTTAAGGAATGAGCTACTGATACAATTTGGCTCCTTAATATAATGAAACAAATTGTACATTTAAGGTGTGTCAAAGTTTTGTTAGTATTGAGACCAGCAGCTTAAATACATGCTGTATAGCCACTGTCCTAGATGTCAGATTATATTAATTTTTATTTCTGGTAGCAAGTTCATTTTTACTTCTCTTTTTGCACTTATTAAGAAAGTGAAGTAGTGGTTAAAAAAACAATAACAAGAACAAAAACCCAGATATCAAATATTTTAAAAAATTAAAAAAGCAAACAAACTTAAAAAAAAAATAAAAATAAAAACAATGGGCCTCAAAACTTGAAAGTACTGGACTGTAGACCTGAATTTCCAGGGTTCAAATCCCACTTCTGCCAAATGGCCACATTTGGATACTTGACAAAGTCCCTTTACTCACAATTGCATGATTGTATCAGTTGTAAGTATCTAACAAGTCTCTCTTGTAAGAATGTTTGTAACAGAATCCGCTGTCACATAGTAATGAGCAAAGCATACAGCCAAGTATCTGAATTTGTTTACCACGCTCAAATTCTATTCCCTGTAGTTTTAGTGCTCTGCATATCATGTAGAATGTAGGACAGTGAAAATTAACTTGAATGAAAATGTACAACCACAAAACAGAAGTCAGGATGATATGGAAAATGCAAATAAAAAAAAACAAACTATGTATTATATTTACATTGACGTTTATTTAATTGCAGACAGTACATGACATTTTAGAACTCAAAACAGTTCACGTTTTGTCTGGTCAGCTCCATCTATTCCTTCATTTCAACCCTGCAGTACATTAATGATTAAC
This sequence comes from Loricariichthys derbyi, assembly GCA_033118015.1. NCBI lineage: Eukaryota > Metazoa > Chordata > Actinopteri > Siluriformes > Loricariidae > Loricariichthys > Loricariichthys derbyi. The sequence goes on along the minus strand of JAVSBU010345179.1, from coordinate 1,156 downwards.
ATTAAAATATTTCCATAGTTTATTAAATATGATGGCTCCTCAGTACAACATATTATTTAATTTGGTTTTTATAAAGTGTATTGAAACCTCAAACCTAAGTAACCATTATTACTAAGCCAGAGGTGTTGGACGTTTAGACTCCTCAGAGACAAAATGTCATTGAACGGGTCAAATGGCTGAGGTAAACATCCATTCCACAAATGGCAGACACTCTGTATACTTCTTTCATGCTGATTCATCGCAACATCCTGCAATGCTTTGCTTTGCAAAAAAGTCTTTGCAGGCAAGATAAGCCTTTTGATATTAATTGGCTGAGTTTTCTAATTTGCACTTTGAAAAAAATGTTTCGTGTTGTTATACTAAGTGTATGGCAGCTGTGACAAACAGTGGCTTTATCACCTCAGTTTATTCTAGACAAAAAAAAAAAGATTATTTTGAAGCCTGTGTGAGAAACATTATTTTAGAAGTGTTTACTCTCATTGTGCACTGCAAAATGAAAATGGTAAACCCCTGCAGCCGTGTTATGACAGATGACCTCTGGTAGCTTTGAAAAGGTGAAAGTCCTGCTCAATCAAGAAAACAATGTATGACTGTACGTTACAGAGACAGCATAGTGAAATAGGTTTAAAACGCCCATGTTGGAGAATTATTGTGCTACTGTATGTGAAGCACAGCCTTGCAGGACTTTGAATTTCTTTTTTTTTGTGTGTGTGTGTGTGATTTTTCCTTAGAATTAAATCCAATGAACGATGTGCAGTGGTACCTCTATACTCAATGTTAATTTGTTCCAGAAGGCTGGTCGAGTGTGGAAAATGTCAAGTACAGCGCAGATTTCTCCCATAATACCCCATTCTCATATAGCAATATTTTGACCTGGGCTGTTATGGCAAGGCCTTTTCCCGTGCTTACTTGAGTTTACTCTGAGTGTCCTGGGCGTATCATAGCTATACCGGGCTATTTTTGTGATAACGGTAGGGCCTGGCCTAAATACTACGAACCCTGGATAAAATCAAACCTGTTTGATTTATCCTGGGCTTGATGATGAGACCGACATTTGTATGCTTTGCCATGGTTTGACAAAGCCTGCCGGGAACGATACATAGTCTGTCCAGGAGGATTCATGGTCTATCATAGAGGATTCGTGTCATTTCAAGGA
>JAVSBU010345168.1:0-10370 GCA_033118015.1 Loricariichthys derbyi | reverse complement strand
AATTATTACTTAAAATAAGCAAAATTATCTGCCAACAGAACAAGAAAATGTTTCTTATTTTTAAAGTAGATTTTTTTGCAGTTTATTGGATGTATTTTTGTTAAATTGTATTACTCAAACTGTTTCTTGCTTTTATAGTTCAGTCTACTTGGGTGTATTTTATATTATCTAAAAAGTGTAACGTGGGCCAATGAGCACTTCCCTATCTGAGCCGGTTTCCTTTCAAAGTATCTCTCTTTGTGTTCTGTACCTCTGGCTGTTCTTTTGAGATCTAGTATTAGCTTTTTTATAGTGCTGTTTTGTGACAGTATCTATTGCTAAAAGCTATGTATAAATATATTTAAACTGAACACCCTGCAGTCAAGAACTAACTTAAAAGAGATGGATGATGGTGTATTTTTAAAGGCATGCATGCATTATACAAGGTTGGTCCAATAATGGATGTTGATGCATTGCAAAAAATCTACTTTAAAAAATAAGAAAAAAAAAACTTAAAATAAGAAAAATAATACTTAATTTTACTTAATTTTCTTGTTCTGTTGGCAGATAATTTTATTTTGCTTATTTAAAAAAATAGTTATCTTAAAACTAGCAAAAACAAGTAATGTTTGCTTTAAAATAAGAAATTGTCTTGCCTAGACAGAAATTACGTCTTGCCTAAATCTAGGCAAGACGTAATTTATTAGTTTAAGGCAAAAATTACTTGTTTTTGACTGTCAATTTTTTTTGCTTAAAAATGAACATGACAGGCAAGATATTTTTTTCTAGTTTGAAGATAATTATTACTTAAAATAAGCAAAATTATCTGCCAACAGAACAAGAAAATTTTTCTTATTTTTTAAAGTAGATTTTTTGCAGTGTATCTGGTTCTGACATATGCAACTACTCACTGATGTTCCCACCAGGCTCTTGTCTATGAATTGAGAAAGAGGTCAAAGACCAAGTCCAAGCTGTGGTTTACTGAAATTTACTTTGAGACCAATATATCAGCTGTGAAGCCATTTGAGAGGCCTCTGTATATACACAATACATTCAGAAATTCTTCACCATTTCAATTTTTGTTTTCTTGTGTGCTAACATTAAATGAAAAATCAAGTCCGCCAGCATTCTGCACTCAATACTCCACAATGATAATGTGAATACAGATTTTTTTGGAAAAACTTGAAAAATTAAAAACCAAGATACTGCATTGACATACATATTCAGGCCCTTTATTCAGTACTTATATTTGAAGCACCTCTGGCAGTCTCCAGGCTTTTTTATTATAATGCCACATGGTTTGCACACATACATTTGGAGATTCACAATTTCAGCTAGATGAATCCTGGCATTGTCATCTTGGAATTTGCCTGTGCCATCAGAGAAGAAAAAAATCCGTTGATGGAATAACCTGATCATTCAGTATATTCACTTAGTCAGATGACCTCATTCTTTGAGCACATAACGCTGCTGAACCTAGACCTGACCAAATGCAGCAGCAACCCCAGATTATAACACTGCCTCAAAAGTGGTGAACTTTTTTGGCCAGGCAGTGTATCTTCTGATAACATCTTGTGGTCAGAGGACACAGGTCCTCACAGGACACTTTCACAGGTGGGTCAAAACTGTTTTGGTGTCCATCGGAGTACCAACAGCATATTTGGCAGGATTCAAAATGTTTTGTCTTATAGATATAATACAACCATCACAACTCACTGAAACAGAAGCATATAATAAAATGAAGTTGATTAAGTTACGTTAACTGTATCCCAAAAGGAGCTACTTAAATAAATTGTGTACAGCTTGTGGTCTTATATTTTCCAATTACTATTGTAGCATTTTTCATGCTTCTATAGCCTTGCACGTTATGCATAGAATTTTTTACAAAGGGTGCTAGTCTTGTTAGAGTCACATGACATTTTTTGAGAAGACCTTAATAAAAAACCAGGACAGGTTTGAGTACTATCACCAAGTCAAAATGCAATAGTAAAAATCTCATTTAACAGCAGACCTATTTAGATCAAATTTAGGTCTGTTTGAAACAGTGACTTTAAACTCCACTGACAGTATTCTAGTATGTGATGTGAAAGAAAATCCATATTGTCAGAGGATTTGTCATTTTTCTTTTACGGTATATGCATTTGATTAGTCAAAATATGCAGCCTCCTTCATTCCTTACTAATGAACTTAATGACATTTGCTTGCACATTTTATGACTTTCTAAGATCATTATTAAAATGAGGATGTGGGTCATTTAACTCTCTTAAGATGTGCCAAATTGTTTGCTATTACTGTAAAACAGTTGCAATTTGTTTAAATGAAATAAAATGAAATACAAAAATAAAAACCATCATTTTAAAAATATGCAACTGCAGCTGAGAGATGATCTTGAGATATCCTATTTTCAGTATCCGGTCAAAAGATCCCCAAGCCAAAATGTCCCTGCTTCACACAGGTCAAAACGTCCTCGGAGTCAAAACGTCCTCTGGTCAAAACGTCCTCAGGTCGCTATGGGGTTTTTCCCAGGGCACTATGTATAGTTCATAAGTAAAATAAACCTACCAAACGACCTTGTTATTTAAGTTATTTAAGCCTAATAGTAGGCTTGTAGGTGAATTGAAATGTTCGGTTTCTAAATGTTATCCTGTCCCCTACTTAGGCAAACTCAACACGATGTGATTACTTAGTGTACTAAGTGTGTAAGTAAATGTATTTACAGCCAGCTCGTCCTTAAGATGCTCACTCAAGTCTGCCTGAATACCAAGAGGAGTGCCTCCTTGTTCCACCAGGACTCCACAGCAAGAGTCCAGAAGTCGATGATGTAGTCAAGTACTGGCCAGGAGCCCTAGGTGAGCTAGGTCTGGTGGAAGGTCTGGCAGAAAGCCCAAAGCCCTCCAAAGTGCACTCTCCATGACTCTCCACTCTCCCAAAGGGCCATGGCTGGAATCCAGGGCTTGGCTGGAAAGCAGGGAGATCACAAAGGCCACCCTGGATCAGTCTGATGGGAACCCTGAGCAGTGAGCACTGGAGGAGAAAACCCCAACAGTGGTCAGGTTCACTGGTGAATCGCTCTGGGGTGGTGATGAGCAATTCTTGACAAGGGGCGGTGGCTCAGCCTTGGGCATGAGTTCTGGCAGGTACAGGCCTTGGATAGCCTGACTCAGATCTCTTGCAGCTGCTGGTCATACCGTTCAATGAGGGCCCCCTGAATGGCCTGCTCAACGTCTGGGCCATAGCAGGGTTTCCCACTATGCGTGTATTTTGGTCACGCCCATCTGTCATGATGGGACAGGGGAACATGTCCCATAGACTGATGGCAAAGCTAGCAAGGCGATAGGGTGGTGGTGACACTGATTAGAAGGGAATTGTCCCTACATTTACATTTACCACATTTATCAGGCGACTTTATCCAGAGCGACTTTAAAGGGATTCAATCTTACAATCTAAGCAATTGTGGGTTAACCCAACAGTGGCAGCTTAGCAGATGTGGGATTTGAACACTGAACCTTCTGATCCAGAGTCCACTGCCTTAAACACTAAATTACCACAGTCCACTACACTATCTAGGGTCCCTAGCATACTTCGGAACATCAGAACCTATGCTGCCTCCCCCCTTTGTGGGGGAGCCAGTAATGGTGTCCCTGAGGTGGCTCCTCCTGCGGTGCAGCCACCTGAGAGACCTGGGGTGGATGGTGGACCTCTGGTGGAAGTAGCACGCAAAGGAAGTCAGCGGTGTAATGTACGAAAGTGGGTTAAGGGCCTGACAAGAGGCACCGCTGAAAGCCAGCTTTTAAAGGCCTAGTAACAGGTTCCACTTGTTGAGTCTGATTGGCTTGCCAAGTGGTGCAGGCCCATTGTGCACTAGGAGCTGTAGTTCTTCCTGCTGAGCACGCCGAGCTCTGCCCCGGCCCTATAGTGGCTGGCTGTGCAGCAGTGACAGTGATGAGTTATGATGTAGGTTAAATGATGCAGGGTTGTATGATTAAAAATTATGACTCTCAATATAATACGTCAATAAATAATTTAGCAAACTGCACTCAAAAGAAGCCAGAGAAGTAAATCCTCAGTTACTGAATAGTACCATAGAGAGAACCACAGTAAACCAGTAACTGTTCCTATTTCTAATAAAAATTAAACTTACAACAACCCTGACTAGTTCTCTTGTTCAGTTTTTTTCAGACTAAGACAGATCAGTTAAACACTTGTTGTGGAATTGCATGTTCTTCCCACGTCTGCATGGTTTCCTCCACATATTTCAAAAAATCGGATTCACCTTCTGGGTTTGTTTCCTGTCTTGTGCCATGTGCTGCTGGTTTGGCCTTGGCTTCCTGAACTTGATTAAGCACTTATGAAAATGAATGAATTAATCAATGCATATTATAAAATTCTGTTTTGGTGAAGTCACAATGCCAGCTACAACCTATTAGATTGAAATATGAAGATTAAAAGTTGCAGTTTAATTTAATTATACAGTGTGCTGCTCATGCAGTGTGCTATTATTTTATGCACTGTTAACTAAATGTTTATATATATTTTTTATCTTTGTATGGCTGTTGTTGGTAATATTAATCTCTGTGCTCCTCAGCTGTGCAGTCCTGTGCGATCAGTAATGGAGGCTGTGAACATCAATGTGTGCAGCTCTCTCCTGCCCACTTCCAGTGCCGCTGTAGACGCAACTACCAACTTACAGCTGATGGTAAACACTGCAAATGTAAGGGCTCCATCACTGTTTTTGTCTTATAGGATATCTTAATTTTTGGAAATGGTGACTGTCTGCCATGGTGTTTGACTGATGAGTATTTTCTCTCAGTAGTATGGTAATGATTATCAGTTGTTTAACTGAAATAAACAATCGCCTTTGTCTAGCAGAAATACAGCTTATATTCCATGTATAAATAATTGTTAAAAAGGTTGTCACCTTATGTAGGGCCTTTGACTTCTGAAAGAAACTTTAACATGCTTTTAAACTGAAGCAAAAACAATGATATACTGTAGCACTCCACGAATACTTGGCTTCAGTTAAAATTTAGTTCAAAATATATTGTACATTGCTAAATGTAAGAATGGTTTTCAGACAGCATTAAACAGAGGTCAGTTCTTAGATAAGATAGATGTTATGATATAGAGGGCAAGGTGTAAAAGGTATATGGGATATGGGATGGAACATGAATAAGGGTAGGCTTTATTTAACGTAAACAAGGAAACTAAGAAAACTGAAGTAAAACACAACAAAACGCCCGAAATACGAAACCAAAAATGCCAAAATTGGTTGGCCCCTAATGGCTGATGGTTCTAGGGCACGTCCAAGGTGAAGCTGACCTGGTTTTACGATTAGCGGAGCGGTCTGGCCAACCACATCTATGTGGAACTGTTTTTACGGCCGGATGTCCTGAACCAACCAACCACTGCAACGAAGGGGAGAACCAAGCAAGGTCCGGCAGGGTGCACAGCAGGGACAGGCCCTTAACAATGACCCACCAATGGCAGCGGCTAACCTGCGGTATCCTCTTGTGGACCCTTTAGGTCCGCCGCTGCCTGGATGACCACACGGGGAGTGCAGAGGGTGCTGAGGGGGTCCGGACGGCACAGAGATACAGCTAACTGTCCCTTCAGTATTGTGCTAAACCCTGTCAAACCTCGGCCCTCCTGGTGCCTACTCCACCCTCCCTTTCACTTCAAAGAAACCTTCATCCCTCACCTTCTCTGGTGCCAAGAGCGAGACTGGTGTGTGCACCAGCTTGCCAACCTGCGACTTTGCGAATCGCTGGATTCGGCTGTGATGTCAGGCTCATGCCAGACTGCCCTTATTAATTGGCTCAAGTCTGGCGTGGCACCTGACAATAGATAGTTTATTCATAAATCATGTGTGCAGTTTTTGCCTCAAACAAAGTTGAGTGAGTTTGTGTGGACCTTTTGGAAAGGGATTTTCTATATTCTGTTTAAATCACATCTCTACTGCCTCCTTTAAGACAAGTAATTGCACTAAACAACAAAAACAAACAGTAGATAAAATAAAAAACCTATTAATTAGAACACATTTACATGTAAGCTATGCTGGGCCTGGATTGATGAAGCAGAAATGTAAATGAATAAAGTGGAACATCGGAACTTGTTGTTACAGTGGTGCTTGAAAGTTTGTGAGCCTTTTAATATTTCACATAAATATGACATAAAATATCATCAGATTTTCACCCAAGTCGTAAAAGTAGAGAAAGAGAACCTAATGAAAAAATAAATTTGACAAAAATATACTTGGTCATTTATTTACTGAGGAAAAGGATACAATATTACATAATAGTGTGTGGCAAAAGTATGTGAACCTCTAGGAATAGGAGTTAATTTGCAAGTGAAATTAGTCAGGTGTTTTCAATCAATGGGATGACAATCAGGTGTTAGTGGGGAAACTGAATGCCTCTCTTACATTGGCTAATGTTAATGTTCATGAGCCCATCATCAGAAGAACACTGAAGAACAATGATGTGCATAGCAGTCCTGCAAGAAGAAAGCCACTGCTCTCCAAAAAGAATATTGCTGCTCGTTTACAGTTTGCTAAAGATCACGTGGATAAGCCAGAAGGAAGACTGTTTTATTGGAAGACTGTTTTGTGGATGGATGAGACTAAAATAGAACTTTTTGGTTTAAAAGAAAAGCGTTATGTTTGGAGAAAGGAAAACATAAGAATAGCAGCATAAGAACTTTATCCCATCTGTGAAACATGATGGTGGTAGAACAAGAGTCATTCTACCAAAAGAATGGTTAAAGAAGAATAAAGTTAATGTTTCGGCAAAGTCCTGACCTTAATCCAATCAAAATGTTGTGGAAGGCCCTGAAGCTGTTCTGTGCTCATTTGTTTAACCAGGTTTTCCTTATCTACTTTTAGGACTTGTATGAAAATCTGATGATGTTTTATATCATAAGCATGCAGAATAGAAAAATGGTTCACAAACTTTCAAGCACCACTGTAATTCTTTCCAGAAGGCTCATCAAGTGACAACAACCAATCAGTTTTCCCATAAGGAATAATATAAATTTAATTAATCTCTATTACACCCCAGAAACTCCATATTATATAAGGCATTATATGCATTAATTCAGTTATAATTAATATAGTTGTTAAATAACTATAAATTAGTTACCGGTATTTAATATACTGTACCTGTATCACAGCAGAGCCTATTTTAAACATGCTTAAAACAATTACATTAATCCACAATCGGGCAAATTTAGGTACACAGCTTATTTTACAATAAAATGTTGAATATATCATGTAATTTAATGAATAACGTTTTGCACGTGAAATACTGTGTAAAAAGAAGAATATTTTACATGTTTGTTTTGTGAACAAACTGTTCACAGCAGAGAAGAATTAAAGTTATGTCCAGAACACCTTTTATAACAAGTTCACCATTAAAAATAAATATTTCAGAGCTTTCACGTAAGCTTTCAGTTTGACCTAAATACAACCTTAAACTAAAGCAGCAGCATATTCATTTGTAAATTCAGACCAATTTATTAGTGAATATATGTTTCTTGGGTGACAGTTGGATGCGTATATGAAAAATATTAAGGATTTGACAAAAGAAGTCCAGCTAATGCCAACAGATGTGGAATCTCAGAGGTTCTAGCCAAAATTTTAAAACTGTCAGCTCACAGGCTTACAGGCTTTGTATGCAATTAAGCCATATTCCCATGTACAGTAATGCTATCAATTATCAAGCTGTCAGGAACTGATACAGTGTCTTAATCAAATTTAGTGCTTATAGGATTAAACATTATTACATCAAAGTGATTAATTAAGCTTGAAAGCAGAGCCTAGTTGGCAGAGGGTAAACAGCACAAATTCTGCTGCATTTCAACGTTGTGTGTTTTGGCTTGCTTTATAATGGTTGCCTTTTCTCAAAGAAAAATAAAAAAGCAAGAAAAAAACTCTTTCATAAATCAAAGTGTAGTGTTTTTTTGGTAAACTTTTTTTGTGTTGGAATCCAGATGGTTGTCAAGATTAACTTTTATTTTAAGCCTCTTATTTCACAGTGACCGTACTGATTTGAATTACTGAACACAAGCAATGGAATGTGAACATGCTCTCCAGTTGTTTAAACAGACTTAAAGAATATTTCACAAATTAAACAGGAATAGAACTGAATTGAATAGAATTTTAAAAAAATCACAATCTGAAACAGAAGTTTGCATGTCGCTTGTAAAAACTGCACTTCAAAGGTGATTTGTCCCTTTATTTATTTATTTATTTTTTGAGTAAGAAGTTTCAGCTCAATGTGAATTATAATGTTTAAAATAAATTTCATTGTAACTTGGAAGCAATGTATGTGTCACGACGAGAGGTCTTATTCGTCGTGGCATACGGTTCCCGCTCCGCTGGAGGAGGAAGTAGTGCCCTCTAGCGGCGCAGTGCCACAGCACATATTAATTCCATTCAGCTGTGTTACGCTCTGTATAAGGCCCTGAAGAAGACCCGGAAGACGAGCGGCAATGTTGTGGCTACCATCAGCCCGTCACATTAATACGGCGCGCCGCTCGTATTCTGGATCTGAGGGGCGGTGCGCTGTGGTGGAACTTGGGATGCACACGGAACTGGTAATATTAGGTTTTGGAAGCAGATGAGTTTATTCCTCCATGTGTGTGGCACCTAGCGTGGAGGCTAGGTGCAGAGTCTGTGGCACCTAGCATGTGAGGCTAGGTGCAGTGTTGTGAGGCATGTCCCATCCCTTGCCTATCTCAGGGATGACGGTACCACCTGCTCTTGGTAGAGGGCAGGTGGAGTAGGGGCAGGAGCCCCGAGGTTATGTCAGGCCTTCTATTAGACAGGAAGGGACATGTCAGAGCCGCCCCGGGGCCTGAAGGGTACCAAGCTCGGTGGACTGTTGGCGGGACGTGTCCAGGAGAGGCGCGGCCAGGGGTGTCTGCTGGTTGGGTTGACCTCCAAAGAGTTACCGGTAAAACACCCAGGAGAGGTGTAATCCAGCAGGGGCTGGTTGGGAAGCTAGGGCTACTGGTAAAACACCCAGGAGTGGTGTTCCCAGCGGTGCCTGTCCACCGTAGTGCGGTGTCCTCTGGCCTGGGGCCTGCCTGGGGCTCCTCCCCTATGGGGCTGTTTGGGACGTGCACTCATGGCCTCGTGCATCCCAGTGCGCACCGGCCTGGGGGTCAGTCGGTTTTGGCTGTATGTGTTTTGGTTGGTTCGTGTGTTGTGTGTCTTTGTGTATTAAAGCACCTTTTATGTTATCCCACTGTCCTGCGTATGGGTCTTTTGTGTTCAAATCCCCCAGGGCGTGACAGTATGTGTTGGTGTAGGGGGCTCCAAATATTCTCATCTACAAGAGGGGGGCATTGCAGAAAAAGTTTAAGAACCACTGGTTTAGAGAGAAACAGGAAGATACAGAGTTAAACACAAAATACTAGTGTACACAATCAACACAAATGCAACACACACGAGTGGTTAAGATTACACTATAGGAACAAACAATAACACATGGCTGACTGTTGCTAACACTAGAGATAGAAAAACATGGTAAATGGAGGGTATAAATACACATTAAAAGGAGGAGGAACATAAGAGAAGGAATGTAACACTGAGTGCAGTGACCACAGAACTGGAACATAAGGGATAGACGGGAACTGGCAATGATTGGAAAAGCTGAGTGCTGGAGGAAATATCTGAAACAGAGACCATGTTAAACGGCACACGAGTATTAAAAAACAATAATATTTAAAAAATCACATTAGATTACCAGAATCATACAGGAAGGTCATTACATTTATTAAAATATCTTTGGCTTTATAAACCAATCTCATATAACCAATGAGAATAATATTTAATTTCTGCAGATTTAGATCTACAAGCTGAAAAAAGATTTCCTATGAAAGCCTAGCACATTTCCTAGCACACATTAATAATCAGGGCTCAAAGATGCAATGGAGTTAGGGTGTATTAAATTGTACATTATTGTGTATAGTAGTACTATATTACTATATCGTGTGTAGTAATATTGTGTACAGTACAACCTCAAATCAGAAAAAGTTGGAATTGTCACAAGGCCCAATGCTGCCACTAGAGGGCCAGGGCAGTGCTCAGCGCGCTCTGTCTGGGAACTACAGATGTGCTAATTAAGGCCGACAAGGAACAGTCTTTTTATTAGAGCACGTGCTAAGGTGTTTGCCCTGCACTTAGGTCATCATGACAGGAACAGTAAGGAAAATGCATATATAAAAGACGGTGTTTCTTACATTTACTTTGGTTTTTATTTAATTGCAGACAGTATGAACCTGAGAAATTTCATGTTCATTTCATTAAGGTGCTGTCACAGTGCCCAAAAGTGTGCATTGCTACTGACTTGCGGCCAAAAAAATGGGATAATCGTGATACGGTAGGCGTT
>JAVSBU010345149.1:0-10372 GCA_033118015.1 Loricariichthys derbyi | reverse complement strand
TTTGCGATATAACGCAAAAGTTTTGCGAAAAAACGCAATATTTTTATTTTCACTAATGTCCCTTCCCGGGCTCCGTAGATAAGTTTAATCTGCGATGTGATTTTAGCTGTAATTAGGAAAAATCAGGCAGCTTTCTCAGTTTTAATTGTCGCCTGTTGCTCGGCGTCTTTGTGGCTTATTAAACAATTAAACGTGTGCAGAAATTGTCCATATTTAACTCCGACCCCTGAGCATAAGTTTATATTATTATATGTTTTCCATATAATTCTTCTATTTTATTTTATAAATCGACCCCTCACTCGAGCTTACCTGACCCAGTTTGACCACCCTGGGCCCGTGTAGGATTTTTCTGGGTAAAGGGCTCTGTAACCTCTCTGATCACGTGACCTGATTATTTCGGCCCCCTCCCTAATCTCGGCACGTCCTTAAATCATCTCCGTATGGCGTTTTTGCTTCGTTACACCCTGTGTCCTCGAAGATCTGCTGTTTGCTCGGATCGGTTCCTCTAATCCCCCTGCCTTGACTTTTTCTTTGCCCTGGATTTGCCCCAGCTGGCCTTTGAGGAGCAGAACCAGAGCTTCACCCAGGATTCCAAAAACTGGGTCTGGAAGTCATTTCGGCTGCTCGTGGGGCCATAAATACGAGCGCTGACGTATTGGAGCCGGTTTGCACATGAATAGCTCAGATTCCTCTCTTTCTCTCTGTACGTTCTGGCGTCTTCAGTCCATAAGGCCCTATTTTAACAACGTTTCTGCCATTCCTTGCGTGCGCCTCTCGGAGCGAGGTGCGTTTCACCGCCCCAGGGATCCTCCGCCTCCCTTGTTCCGCGTGCAGATGCAGAGCTGGCCAAGACCCGAGCGCTTGCAGAAGTGTTTACGGAATTTTCCGAGCCGCTGGCGTTTTTCCTGATGAACGACCCCCACGAGGGAGGCACGCGAGCCGCGTCTCCAGGGTCTGATCTTCATTAGCCTCCCCTCGATCCCGTCCTCGTTTTCTGGCCTGAGCGCTTCGTTTCCTGTTTGTTTGAAACGCAGCCAGGCCTTTTTGTGATTTTGTGAATTCTAATAACGTGTCAGTGATCGTAGAATCGTAATAAATATAAAATGCTGCTGTTTGTTAGAATGATCATCACCAGCCTTAAATTTCTTATGTGGCTGTTAAAAAGTCAGTAACGATTCAAGCGTTTATAATTAGTGCATCCAAAATGTCTCCAGCATTTCAGTGTGCGCTCATAACCTACAGTACTGTGCAAAAGTCTTAGGACACCATCAGATTTTAGCGTTTTTTTGGTTTTGTGAAGGAGCCTCTGAGGGTCGGCTCGCGAGGGTCCACAGTTTGAGGTGAACGTAGGGTTATGTGGCTCGGTGTGGCCTTGTGAGGGTTACGTTTGCTTGGTTCTGTTCAGTGGGAGCTGAACAGTGGGTAACCTCTCATTACCTCGGATGAACCTGCATTTACCAAAATGTAATTATAACCCAGGAGGGGGTGATAAATGCCACGAATCAGCCAATGCCCACGAGCGCTTCAGCAATGGCACGCAACCTGAGAAGCTGTCCAACTGCGAGAAAACGGATGGGAGGTTGGTATGGTGCTTTTATATCCACGTATGTCGTGAATCTGCGCCTTTACCCTTGCTCGCCCGGTGGGCCCCGTGTAGCGGGTACGGGCCGGTAATGGGAATGCAGGGGCCAAGGGGAGTTCTGACGCCTTACCAGGTCATAACATCTGTGCTGAGGTCAGGCTGGTCTGCTTTGGGACGGTCTTCTATTTATAGGACTGGCCCATAAACCTCTTCTTAAGGAACGGGGCTGAACGTGTTTAACGGGTTGGCTCGGTTCCTCTCCGTATTAAGACTCCAGGACCGTTGCTGTTGCCAAACGCTTCAGTAAACCCTTATCAGAGTATCAAATATCCGTTTGATCCTTGGGGCTACTTGGCGCGTTCGGACCTGCCCGGATTTTACCCACAGCTCCGTACGGTGCTGCGTTAATAAACCGTGCAGGTGCTTTTTCTGTTCCTGCTCAGGGGGTTCTGGAGCTCGGCGAGGATCCCCAGCTGTGTGGATTAAGCTCCGGCACAGGAAGGCTGAACTTTGTCACAGTTGGCCCCTTCAGTGCAGATTTTACACCTTATAACGCAATAATAACTCTTTCAAATATACTGACCATTCTAACAGCGACCATCAGGAATAACTTTAAAGGTGTATAATTACTAACTCTAGCTCTTCTTTTGTAATTTGGATCAGCCGCTATACAGGCAGTCTATCATATAAAGAAACCGACAGACTCGAACATAAAAATACACGAGGTGTAAAGCAAATACCAGAGCAGAACATCTTTAATATCAGGAGTACGGCTCAGTGTTCCTCACCAGCGTCACATTCGACGTTTCATTTATTTATTTGCTCGAGAACATGCAGTGTGTTTATAAATCACCATAGTAACAACAAAATAAAAAGAGGAAATGCAAGAAAAGTACAAAAAGCCCAGACAGGTTGAGGGAAAAGTCCCTCAAAGAAAAGAAACGCTGGATTAAATAAAAATCAAACGGACAAAAACAAACACAAACATCCACTTAAGTGTTTTATGTTTAATTTAATGTTAGCGTGAGACTAGACGATTTGTAACCTGCTTTTCATGGCTGATAAAACTAACATAGCTTTTTCGATGAGACGGTAAATTTAAAAAAAAAAAAAAAAAAAGACTTAATATTTCCTAAAATGTCTCCCAGATGTCTAAAAAAATCACAAACACTAAATATAGATTTGATTTTATTTAAGTGCGTTGCAGTGTACAGATTCCTTCTGGACAAAGGTAAATTAATTTGAACTCGTTTATAAAACGATGCGGTTATTTTATCTATCGTTTTATCACTAATGTCGATGACAACTCACTGACCAATCAGTCTCTCTTCTGGTGTTGCCATAGCAACAACCCATAAAGCTGAGTGTAGCCGTGCACCAGCTTTTGATGGAACTATTTAAAATCTAAACCATACTTTTTTTTTTAATATCCAAACGTCTGAAAACGTTGCATTTTTGTGTCACTGTTCATGTCGTGTTTGACGTGTAATGTCCTATAAGTCTGTTAACACATTATCAGTGTTTGGTGCTTCAGCCATTTTGTTATTGTGATCTTAATTTTTTTAAGAAGCCGTACGAAGTTTATTGGAAGATCTCGTGGCTCAGTGATAAACTGAAAAACGAGAAAAGACAAAAGCTGCCCGAGAAAAGCCCACAAGGTTGGGGGTTTTTGAAATACCGGCCCTCGTGTCTCGTTCGCTCGTACCAAACGATTTTCTCATTCTGATTTCCAAACAGGGAAGCTGCAGGCTTAAGTAGGAACAGGACAGAACGTTTAAAACGTTACTCATGCGTATGCGTGACACTACGGCTTAGCTACGGCTCTGGATAAAGCTCAGTAAAATTGCCCTGAGCCTTTTGCCCAGAGGTCGTAATAAACTCGCGCACGCGATATGACTCGCTGCTAAAAGGTGGCTCGAGTTCCCACAAGGGAGCTGAAGTTCAAACTCGATTTGAACTTAAACCAGAGAGTTAAACCAGGCTTATTATGTAAGCAAAAGCTGCGTGAGGAGCCTCATTCTGAAGGTCTGAGCCAGAACATGAGGATGTTTTCAAATCCCGCTGAACTTGTTCTGTTGTTCCTGAAGTCTGACCTCCAGAACTTACATTAAGAATAAAGATAAAACGGTCTTAAAGGTGCAAAACGTGACGCAACAAAGTTCACACTTTCATAATCAAATAAAGTTTATTTCCTCAAACATGCTGCGTTTGAGTTTCCCCAAATGTTTCTCAGGGTGCTGCGTTTAATTTCAGGGTTGCCAGATTCCACAATAGAAAAGAGAAACCAGGTCTATGGGAGCAAGCTAAAAATAATCAGATATGCTCAGGAAAAAAAAAGCCAAAAACAGGCGATCTACAAAACATGGCCACATGATCAGTTAAGATTTATAATAATAACGCATATTTACGATTTAACTATAGAAGTTGAACAAAGCCAACATGCAGAAATATTAGAGGGAGGAACAGAAACAGGAAGTCCAAATAAGCAATGGCCCTTTGGAAACAAGCTGCAAAAGCTTTAAAAAAAACAAACAAACAATTTTTGTAAGAGACTTTATAGAAAAATACATCTAAATTGCTAAGAATGAACAGATGTGGCAACCGTGTTTGATTCTGCTGTTGTGCTTCTGGAACAGCTCTGGACTCTGGTTACATTCATACAGACTGAGAAAACAGACTGAAATCAGAGTAAAGGGAGACAAACTCTGAGAAATGTGATTACTAAAATCCAGCTTTCTGTTTATTATTATGATTATTATGGTGATGTATTAAGATAATTAGGGTGAGCTAAACACACCGATGCGTCTAAAGACAGGCTGAATTGGACGTGCTGAGATTAGGAGGAAAGCTGGAGGGCGCTGTTGAACGTTTAAGCAGAGAGATCCTGAACTTCTGCACGAGACTGTAATTACACGCAGAAGCATTTAAACGACGAGTAAATGACAGTCATAATAATTGGCCTCAGAAATGCTAAGGATTAAAGCCTGACAGGTGGAACTGTTTTCGGTTTGGCCCGTCACTCGGGGCTTAGGTTGAGATCTGACACTGTTTGGGAACGTTTCCAAAGAACCTTTCATAGAGGTGTTAAATAATATGCGTTATTCTTCCAGAGCTTATCGGGCGAGATAAACTGGAGCAGCACTTTAATTCCATGTCATCATGTTTATGAGAACACAGACCCGTCATTACACTCCCTATAGCAGGTTTGGTACCGTCGCTAAAGACGGGTCTTTAATCTGAGATTCTCAGCTTGGAAGACATGTTTAATTGAAGTGAAAGATCTTCTGGATTTTCTTTTATTCAGTTCAGTTTCTTTTATTCAGCTCAGTTTATAACAGGTTTTGGATCGGGACTCTGGGACAGATGTCCTCCTCAAAGATCAAACCATGACCCAGAAGTAGCTGCAGAGGTGTCGTGCTGCCATCATGTCTCAGATTTCCCAGGACGTTTGAAAGAAAACCGGCCACGACATCACGTTCTTTCCTTCGTTTAAAACAATCCTTAATCGTCCACCTTCCAGCCCCAGTTCTTTTTAGACTGACCTTTGGTAGGACCCTGTAGATCTTTCTTCACCATTCCATGTTAGGTTTTAAGAGTGTTTTTCTTTAGGAAAATAATGACACTTAAACGGTAGCAAAAGAGCACCTTTGTATTTAGCAAAATTGCTGCCATGACATTTAGAAACATAAAAAACAATATAAATAAATCTAGTAAGGAAAAGTTCAGGGTAAGGGTGGGGAATTATGGTCAAAATATTATATAAGATTTAAATATTATCCATTTAAATAGGAATCATTAAACCCTATATAATAAAACTTGGTGTTCTTTAAGCACCGACAGAAAAGTGTACCACGATACGATAAAATATCGCCATATTAGTCACAACAGAGCAACTTCAATCTAGTGATTTCAACAAACCTCCTTTTAGTGATGCCCTTAAATTATTAAGACTGTGTTACAGTTAAGACTAGAGATCCAATTTTCTTGGCCGATTCCAGTTTTTCTCTCTAATAATTATTAATATTAGAGAACATGACTAATAATTTTCCACCATAGTTTATTTGCAAACAGCACTCCTAAATGCTGTCCCATATAGATTCCTACTCCCTCATTAGGCTCCCTACTCCCTCATTCATATCCACTCTGTAGGCTTAGGGAGAGATTATTAAGTAGCTCTGAAAACACAAGATCAAATGAAACCCTTCCTCTGAATTCTGAATTAAAGTAAGTCAAAGCGCTGTGCCGTTCCTGTGTGGCCGTGTTTGGGTCGCTGACCGGCACAGCGCAGGTCCGAGACCGATTGCCGGTTATTACCGATCACTCTAAAAGTAGATGCTGGTTGTCTGTTATTAGATTTTCAAATTCTGCGCATCTTTGTCTTTATACCTGAATAAAATTTGCATGTTCTCTAATCTGTAAAAGACTGAAGGAGTTTCCCTGTAAAGTCCACTTGACTCTAAAATGGCAGTTTGGATTTGAGCGCTGAGGCCGGCACATGCAGACGAGGGGCCGGGTGATCGGCGGACGTGGGAAGGAGCTTCAGATGGAAGTGGAGGCCCGGCGATGCCACTCAATTAATGGGAACAATGCTGCGCTGTGTGGCCTGAAGGACGGCGTCTGAAACGTCTGTCCATTGTGGAAATGTTTGGCTCGTCCCCATCTTCATCTCTCTCTGCGAGCCCGGAGCCAAACGGGTCGTCCTTTCAGAGGCGCATTGTTCTCGCCGATGTGTGTGGCGGACGGGGTGACTGGCACGACGGCTGGACGTGACCGGCCACGCTGTGCCATCTGCAGAAGATTAATCACATTCTGCAGCTACAGTCACTTCCTACCTAATACTTATGTCACCTAAGAACTCAACACTGAGCTCCAAATCCTTTCGTCATTCATCAACGGGGGGAAATCGCAGAATACATAAATGAAATAAAAACAAAACTGCTTTGATCTTTGGGTATAAAAATAGCTACAGGTCTGAAAAGATTACAGCTTCTAAGGAGTTTAAACCAATGGAGCTGCAGTGAAACTGCCGAGGTACATTTTTTACCTCACGCTGAGTAAGAAGGGAGCAGAACGTTTCTCCAGACGAGTTTCTATTCTCAGAATCCAGACAGAACCTGCAAGGCAACAAACTGTTTGACGTGTGCCAGAACTTTCTTCTGCTAAACTGCAAACATTGGGAGTTTTGTGGCCCAAAAAAGGATGGTTCTAAAGAACAGATCCTCTCTGTTAACTATTTACATATATGTTATTTAGCAGACGTCCTTATCCAGAGTGACCTACAGTTAATTTAATCTTATCTAAGCAATTATAGATTAAGGTTCTGGCTCAAGGACCCAACAGCTTGGCAGAGGTGGGATTTGAACCCTGAACCTTCTGGGCCAAAGTCCAATACCTTCACCTCTAGGCTACCACAGTCCCACAGATCAGTGTTAAGTACGATGGAGGATCTGCGGTACCGTTAAGATTCACGTTCTGAAAGTTATAAATGAAGATCCGTCTACAGCCAGGTCGATTAAGCGTCTGGTTGCTTAATCTGTGTTTGCTCGTTTACTGACGCACAGCGTTCCCCTGACAGAGGCTCGTTACAGGTGATGTGGTGGGGTAGCCTACATTTCGAGCCCAATTTGAGACAATTAGGCGTGAAACAACCTAATTGAAGCGAACAGCGACTGCATCTCATATCTGTTTACGTGCCAGCTCAGGCTTTCGCTTTCACATGCCATCATGAATATTTAAAATTTTTAAACTTAAATCTTAAAAACGATCAAATGGATCGACTCCAAAACCAGATAGGACAGCCCACATTATGATTATCCACGTAACGCTGTTTGAACCGTGTCTCAGCCTGTATTAAACACAGTAATGTGTGTGAGAATAATCATATAGAGAGCTTTGAATAATAACAGCACCAAAGCTAACTCGCACCACGCCTTATCAACATTAAATGATTATTATAAATACTGCCATCGTTCCTAAATTATATCAACCTGAATCAGCAGGGAAATGGGCTCTGTCCCAAACGCACGTGTTTAAAGCCACGCTTCCTCGTGTTCGTGTCACCAAAGAGCAGGACTTTGAGGGGAGTTGCAGCCTGCAGGGTGTAAGAAGTGATTTGGGACGGGGCCGTGGTTTATTTAGTCTTCGTCTCGTTTTCACTGTGTAAAACAGGTCGTCAGAATATTTTCACTGGGATGCGTCCTAAAGCCTCATACTTTGAGGTGTTTGTCCAGTCGTGTGGACGCTTTAGAGCGAGGCGTTTCCTCGGCCCATACCCGACTGTTCAGAAGTGTTCATTTCTCAGGGGGGAAAAGCATTAGGAAGTGTCGGGCCTGGTATGATGTCACATCGAGGGCGTCTTGGCTAAGCTCTCCTGGACGGACACACGGAGCAACAGGATGGCTGGAATAAACCGGTTCGAGAGGATTCAGTGGAAAGTTCATGCACGTCCTGCTGACTCAGCCCAAAGGCAGGCGCATAGGCCCGGACAGGAAGGACCCAGTCCTGCCCATGGGATTTGGGGGAGTAGAAGCAGG
This sequence comes from Loricariichthys derbyi, assembly GCA_033118015.1. Taxonomy (NCBI): domain Eukaryota; kingdom Metazoa; phylum Chordata; class Actinopteri; order Siluriformes; family Loricariidae; genus Loricariichthys; species Loricariichthys derbyi. The sequence continues at coordinate 2,257 of JAVSBU010345149.1, read as the reverse complement.
GCTGCTCTCAGACTGCAAAACTCTGATCAAACGTCAGCGTTCAGGCTTCCATAGATGACTGGGAAGCAACCTGGCCGCCTCTTCTGCCGTCGTTAAGAGTCGCTCCCTGTGGTGCCCCATTTTGGGTCGCTGCCCCGAGCCTGCATTCAAACTACGAAAGACGGAGGAAAAATAATTTTTTTCTGCAGAGCCTGATGGTTCGATACAAGATCCGTAATCCGATCCCGGCATTGAACTTGCAACCTTCTGTTCAAAACTGGCTGCTTACCCTCGCTAAACATTTGGTGAAATAATTATTAAAAGCAATGTTTAGGTTCTTTAGTCGCTTGGGTGGCTCATCTGCACCCTGTGAATCCCCTACGACCCTCTTTTGATCAAAAGTTTTTCTTTTTTTCCTTTCCAAAGTGCAAACAATGTTTTTAAACAAGGAAACGTTTGTGCCCTGCAAAAAAGACTAGAAAGAGGTTTAAAGTTCTAAACAAACTGCTCTGTTGTAGCTTCACCACCTCCAAAAAATTAGCGCGTGAAAATGATTTGAATAAAAATGTATTTCTCAAGAATAAATACTCAAAATGATACGAAGTTTTGTACTCGTGGAAAAATTTACACAAACATAATCTCTCGTCTGCAGCAATTAAAATAAGCTTTTAAGTAGGCCCTCAGTTAGGACGGGATTTAAGATAATCACAATTAATTAAAAATCATTACCATTATGTAGGACTACAGTAATTATGCACAGGTTTTGGTTTAACAGTTTTTGGGTGTAACTGAGTCGAGGTGACTAAGCCTGAATAAACGAACGAATTAATTAGAAAACCAATGTGCCTTAGGAAAGAAAATGTTAGTCGCTCTTAAGGCAAAAGTTAATTTTCATAATCTCTTAAATTATTTTACTCTTTTCTTCACTTTTATTTCTTAAGAATGTGATATTTTTGAAAACATTCTTATGAAAAACTTTAAACGGTTTAGCTATTGGAAATATTAAATTTAAAAAGCCTTTTGAGTGAAAGTTGTCGTTAAAATGCAGCATACGGTTAAGCTGCTACTTTAAAGCTGTAAGCTCATTCTTTAATCTTTAAACCGTTTGTGAGGAAAATCCTCTCATCCCTCACTTTCTTGTTTGCAAGTTTTTTTAAACGCTTGTTTTGATGTTTCTCTTCCGAGTAGATTTATCTAATAGAAATAACGTTAAATGTGAATTAAAAATGTCTCTCAGTATATTGTGAGCTGTGAGATGTGATCTAGCCTACAGGACAAAGCCACAAATTAATTTTCCTAAGATAACTGAGAATGTTGTAGCTTTATTTTTAGCATTGCGCTGAAGAACGTTGTTGGTGTTTAAAAACTTTTCTCTTCAGAAAGCGTTTTAGAGTCCGGCCCATCGGCCAAACGCTGTACTTTACGAGCTCGGCATCACAGGGGACCTGGACTCATGAAAGGGTCCCTCCCTCAGCAAACGAACTTCATTTGGCTCGAGGTTTTACGAGAGCTTGAACAATTGGACTGAACAGAACTCCAGCACAAAAGTTTGGCAAACAGTCCATGAGCGACGTTTCATTGACGTTCTTGACGAATAACAGCAGCGGCCCGGTGTTATTTTCCTTACTGAAAACTATGACGAAAAATATTCATGGAATTACTTTTCCACAAAGAACAAAAGACAAGTAAAAAGTTTGAAAATGATAGCTAGGACTAAATGTGTTACACGTCACATCGACAAAAAAACAAACAAAAACCAAACGATAACACATGCAGATCCTGTAGCACTGCTTCTGATATTAGGGTTTACCGTGGCCGCGCCCCAAATCGCTCCCTACACCCTACAGGCTGTAACTACAGCTCACCTTAAACTCTGCTCTTTGGTCACACCATCTTTAGGTACATACGTTTGGGACGGAGCCCATTTCTCTGTAACTTAGTCTTATAAAGCTGCTCTCTTTTAGGATGTTATTACATAACATAACAGAGCTTTTATTTTATTTATTTGGCCCCGCCGCTGGCCAAATTAGGCGAAAAAATATTTTAAAAAAATTATTTTTTGCCGTTTTCGTGGGCCTGCCCCCTGTAAATCTTAAAATCTCTGAAAAAAATTAAAATTCATTTTTATTTGTATCCCCCTGCTGCTCAAAAATCTTTGAAAATCAAGCATACCTTTCCAAATAATACAGTCACCCAAAACAGTAAATAAACGTATTTGAGACCCGCCACCACAGAATGAGTCGTGGCACCGGCTGAATCCCAAATGGCTTCCTACAGT
>JAVSBU010345139.1:0-10372 GCA_033118015.1 Loricariichthys derbyi | reverse complement strand
TTTATTTTGGATTATCCAGTAATTTGATCTAAAATCTAATTTAATTCACAAATTTTAAAGTGAAATTATATATTCACATCAATTCCTGTTAAGTTTGTAATCTTTGGTCTACATGTTTCTCTAATCTGATTCTTATGGCATTATTTCTTTAATATCCTTATAAAATAAATATTTAACATCATCATTAGAATGAGGAATTCTTCTTATTAATATTTCATGTCTTTATTTTTTGCTCTCCAGCTACCCAGTCCCCTCCATCTTTGGTCCTGCTGGTTCCCTCTCAGTCCTCCAGTGATGATGCCAGGTTGGTTTGCCTGGTACGGGGTTACCGTCCTGATGGTGCCATTATATCCTGGTATGAGGATGGCAGCACCATAACGGGTTCTGAGGTGCAGTCCGGTTTTTCTCAGCGCCAGTCTGATGGTACTTTCTCCCAGAGCAGCGTTCTGAACCTCAGTCCTGAGCGCTGGAGTTCTGGACGAACCTACATGTGCCAAGTGAGTCACCCGGCTCTGCCCACGGCACTGAGCCAGAGCAGCAGCATCAGTCAGTGCAGCTAGAGAGCGCTGTGTGAGAGAAAAGTGCTGTACTCACTTTATGATTTAACATCAATAAAATTATGGCAAATGAAATAAAAATGTGATTTTTTGAGTCATTTAAATCTTTATTTCCCAATTATTTTACCTGTTCCATCTGCTCTCAGTTTATACACCTTAAATATTATATATTTTTTATTTGTAACTTAATTAATTACACTGCTGATGAGCCATCCTGGTTTATATCCTTCCTTCTATCAACTGAATTCTGGGGCTCCTATTGTGGTAAAAGGCATGAAGTGATGCTGAAGGCATTATGGGTAATGTAATCATTTTATATGAAGCTGAATCAGACATTAATTATAAATCTGAAAATCATTATAAATCATTAGAGTCTAATTATTGCATGTGCAGACACGATTGTTCTGTGATTGAGAAAGTAGAATCTGGCTGTATTTTATGCCAGGTGCTGCAACAATGACCCGTAACAACCTCTGTAATGGACTGGGTACCACCCAGGGAACAATTACACATGAACCCAGTATGCTTAGATGATCCTTAGATGAATCCTCACTCACATTCCAAACCCACTTAATCCAATTCAGGGGCCACATCAGCAGCACAGGGTGCAAAGCAAGAGCCAAACCCAGACGGGGTGTCAGTACATTGCAGGACACATGCTGTAGGACATTTTAGATAGGCTGGCTGATGTAACAGTTCTTTGAGATGTGGGAGGAACCAGAGTGTCCAAAAGTATGGGGAGAACATACCAACTTTACACAGGCAGGCAGGTATTCTTTAGCTATCCACAATGCCAGTGGTGTTAAAAAAATGTGAAACAATATTTTTTTCTTTAATATACCTAACTGAATAAAAAGCGTCTCTCTCTCTCTCTCTCTCTCTCTCTCTGTCTCTCTCTCTCTCTATGAATTTCTGTCTTTTCAGCTCAGTAAACCGTGATTACCTTCATTTTCGTGTGATCCCCATGAGATCAGATTTACATGTATCTTTCTCACCACGCTTCATCTCTCGTCTCACATCTGCAAAAATCTGTCTGAAAGTAGAACTTGCGCTCAAATTAGAAATCTACTCAAATTAGCAGAAACCTCCTGATTGCTTACGGTAAAGGCTGGTGCTTAAGATTGGAAGAGATCTAGGCAGGAATTGCTCATGTATCCAAATAGCAGAAATAATATTATAATAACAATATTAATGATCATAATAATTAAGCTAGAAGCTGATGTGTTTGCAGAGCTTATCATGGAAAGCTTAAACAGTAATGTTCATGTACAGTGATGCAGTGGTTATAGCACCTCACAGCTTTGAGATCCCCGGTTCGATTCCGACCCTGGGATCCACCTGTGTGGAGTTTGCATGTTCTCCCCATGTCTCCAGGTAGTTTGGTTTCCTCGAAAATTCCAAATGCATGCATGTCAGGTTAATTGGTGTTTCCAAAGTGGCTTTAGCGTGTGAGTGGATGTGCCCTATATGGATTGACTGACTCTCCCGCGACCCTGACTGTGATCTCCTTTTCCTCTATGCAAAGGTCCAGAACCATGGATTATCACCAGAACATAACACAGAGTATCAAACTTCCTCCACCAGCCCATCTTCTTCTCCTGGTACCAACATCTCCCGAGGGATCCATCTTGCTCTGCTCCAAAGTCCAGTTCTTTGGACCATGGTTGCTCTTCTGTCCATTCAAGCCAGATAAGATTGGATTCCTTGCTCTTGTGCACTGATGATCCAAAACCCTGTCGTCAGTTGGTGGTTTGTCTGTCTTTGGACCATACTGAGCAGGTACTGACCATGCTGAGCCTTTTTTGTTGATGATGCTCCTGTTAAAGTGGCTCAGATCTTTTCTCCTGAAAATTTCTCCCTCGTCCAACATTATTCGGTCTGTTAATGGTCAGAATGTGTTGGGACATTCATATAAATAACTGGAGAAGATCTATTTTAGGATGTTGAGCTGCCTTAATAGAAATGAACACTAGATGAGTGTCAAGCTCTACAGCTCACAAGCTCTGCTTACTCATGGCCCACAAAACCAGACTTTGAGAAGATGAAATGGATTAAACCAGGCTTTAAAGGGATTAGACTAAAAATGCTCTCATTTTTAACAATAAGATTTAGTTTGGCCTTTACATATGCTGCAACAAAGTGCAATAAAGAGTGAAATAGCTTAAGAACTTGTTTCCTATAATCAAGTATTATATTCATAAATATAAACATCAGTGGGAAGCAACGGCATGCTCGAACCCTCCATCGTTATGCTAATGCATGCAGCCTAAATGAGTCTGTGCAATCGAAGGCTGTTTATTACGATGATTAAACGATATGTTCACACCTCCATTTATTCATCTCATTAGCATAGCTCCTGTTATCTCCGACTGAACGTTTAAAGGTCCTGAATGAAGTCGAACCATCAAATTCCCCTCGCTGTTGTGGGTTTAATCCACAATCCAAGCTATTGTGGGTTAAAGCTCCCAACAGTGGCAACTGGGCAGAGTTGGGATTTGAACCCTGCATCTTCTGGTCCACAGTCCAGTATCTTAACCACCATGCCAACACAGTCCCATACACAGTCAAGTCTACAGTCATGCACAGAGAAATGCAGAGTGGTTTCAACAGAAGATCTCAGTGACTCTCATAAAATGGAACCTTTACAACATATCAGTCCACAGAAAGTCACTATACCCTGTTGAACTTCTTACCAACTGATAAAACCTGACAATGCAAGCCATTATAAATTAGCCATCTTACTCAGGAACCCAAAAGTGCTAGCTTGGCATCCTGATTGGTCTCGCTTTGCACTTATGAACTTTTGAGATTATTCAGTCTGTGCATGTGACAATAATCTCACAGAGCTTTGCACAAAGCTGGTCTGTATAGAAGAGAGGCAAGAATGAATGTGTGTTCTGAAAAACTGCCCCACTGAGGCTCATTTGCACGTTTTGTACCATGTAGCAAAAGGTTTTACGGTTGGATATGACTGGATGAGACTTGAACTAGAATTTGTTTATGCAAAAGGGGGGTTATAAAGAATTAATAATCAGTCAATTCTAGTGAGTAACTTCAGTGTTGTGGGTCAAGTCTTTTAAGGGCTAAGCTTTTCGGGTGGATTTACACCTATAAACATCACGCAGTCCAATAACAACAAATGTAATCCCCATAAATAGCTTCAGATCGAAGTGATCATATAGCTGCTGCCCCTCAGACCGGCGGTTCATGTGACAGACAGCACGTCGGTGTAATTGTAGACAAAGTGAAGCAGAGCTGTGCTGAGAAGCTGCTTTGGGTATTTCAAATCTAATCACAATTGTCACTTTAAAGCTTTGTGCGATCGTGAATTGGCAATCAGGATCAGCGGGAAAATGCCATTTGGGAAATTAGCTTTGCGCCTGCTGCCAGTCAAACACACACTTGCTTGCATGGCCACTTAAAGTTCTGTAGGAAACCTAAAGCTGATAAAATGTAAAATGGAACAAATCAGCATGTAGGAGGATTTAACAAACTCTGAGATGTGTCTGTCGGGGGCACCCCTGGTCTGCGTTCACTAACAGCTCTGTAGACCCAATGACAACAAAACCTTGATTGTAGATGCCAGATAGTAACAGAACTTGACCCTAATCCAGGAAAGTGCCATCAGCGGGTCATCAGAGACAGAAAGATCCAGACTCAAGCCAAAACTGGTACTGACTGACAGGGAGTTGATATTTTAGATCCATACATGATCTAGGAACTCCTGCCCAGTGGAACAGGAGGGCTTTGCCCTTAAGCAAGGGTAGATGCAGCCATCAACCAACAAATAAACCTCAGAATCCCTAGAATCCTCGGCTCATGTCTGAGTCCATAGGTACCGACTTCCCAGTCGATACCATTTTTGGGTCGGATCCAAATCAGTGTTCTGCCAAGGGTATTTTACCAGCTTGAACTTGATCTCTGTCATCCTCTGCTTAGGGGGCTGAGATAAATTTGCATATTTTCCTGACCTTCCTAAATGCTTAACCGGGATCTTTGCAGGTAAAGCCGGAAAAGGCTTATCTCGGTTAACTCAGCCGCAACCGTGTATGTGTGAACATAGCATTATGTCACACTAGGTGGAGGCAACCAACATGAGTTATTAGCAAAAATTATGACAAACAGATGCAGACAAATGCTAACAACTAGCTCCACAACACACAGGAGGGCTAATGTAAAAGAAATTCACAGAAATACACACGCGATAACAATGGACTGGTGCCCTGTGTAGGCTTATTCCACCCCATGTCATCGGCTAATCATCAGCTGTTTCCCAACCCTGTCCAAGATTACTTTAATAAGAAGGTGAATGAATAAATGATAAATACCTAACCACAAAGAAAGAAAACTAAACACAAGGCTAAATACATGGTTATACACATAATGTTAAACATAAGAATAAACACAAGGTGAAACAAGAACCATGCTAGATACCATAGCAAACACAATTATCACCAAAGTCAGATTAAAAACAAGGATAAACACAAACCTACACTGCAAGTTAAAAACACAAGGGTAAACACAAGAGGGAAATAAACTAGGTAACCATTGTAGCTAAACACAAGAATAAACACGGGCTAAACAAAACTATAAAGACAGATTAAGCACAAGGTTAAAACATAAACTTAAACACAATGATAAACTCAAAACTAAACACAAGGTTAAAACAAAAGCATAAATACCAGGAAAAACTCAAAACTAAATACAAGGTTAAAACAAAAGCTTAAATACAAGGATAAACTCAAAAATAAACACAAGGTTTAAAACAAAAGCTTAAATAGAAAAATAAACTCCAAACTAAACACAAAGTTTAAAAGAAAAGCTTAAATAGAAAAATAAACTCAAAACTAAACACAAGGTTAAAACAAAAGCATAAATACCAGGAAAAACTCAAAACTAAACACAAGGTTAAAACAAAAGGTTAAATACAAGGATAAACTGAAAACTAAACACAAAGTTTAAAACAAAAGCTTAAATAGAAAAATAAACTCAAAACTAAATACAAGGTTAAAACAAAAGCATAAATACCAGGAAAAACTCAAAACTAAACACAAGGTTAAATAGAAAAATAAACTCCAAACTAAACACAAAGTTTAAAAGAAAAGCTTAAATAGAAAAATAAACTCAAAACTAAATACAAGGTTAAAACAAAAGCATAAATACCAGGAAAAACTCAAAACTAAACACAAGGTTAAAACAAAAGCATAAATACCAGGAAAAACTCAAAACTAAACACAAGGTTAAAAGAAAAGCATAAATACCAGGAAAAACCCAAAACTAAACACAAGGTTAAATAGAAAAATAAACTCAAAACTAAACACAAGGTTAAAACAAAAGCATAAATACCAGGAAAAACTCAAAACTAAACACAAGGTTAAAAGAAAAGCATAAATACCAGGAAAAACCCAAAACTAAACACAAGGTTAAAACAAAAGGTTAAATACAAGGATAAACTGAAAACTAAACACAAAAGGTTAAAACAAAAGCTTAAATAGAAAAATAAACTTTAAACTAAACACAAAGTTTAAAACAAAAGCTTAAATAGAAAAATAAACTCAAAACTAAACACAAAGTTTAAAACAAAAGCTTAAATAGAAAAATAAACTCAAAACTAAACACAAGGTTAAAACAAAAGCTTAAATACAAGGAAAAACTCAAAACTAAACACAAAAGGTTAAAACATAAGCTTAAATAGAAATATAAACTCAAAACTAAACACAATGTTAAAAACCTTAAATAGAAGGAAAACCTCAAAAATAAACAGAAGGTTAAAAGAAAAGCTTAAATAGAAAGATAAACTCAAAACTAAACAGAAAGTTAGAACAAACTTAAATACAAGGAAAAACTCAAAATTAAACACAAGGTTAAAAACAACGCTAAACACAAAACTAAAAACATTGGTAAAAAACAATGTTAAACACAAGAGGCAAACAAAGTAGGTATTTATATCTCTATTTGTTGCATCTGTAACATAAATACATATATTGGGAAGCCAGCTGCAATTAGGCAGGACTTTATGGAAGGGGAAAAGGGTCAAAAGCTGTTCAGTACTCTATATAGAACAAAAGAGTTCAAAAATGGCATTACATCCTGATACAGTCCTTTTCCCATTAATTCTTTTCCTACATCATTCCAGTAACTAGTTAACAATTGAAAAAAATATTATTATTATTATTATTATTATTATTATTATTATTATTATTATTATTATTATTTGCACATTTGAATCACAGTCTGGTGCCTTTCTAAGAGAAAATAGGATGCCCTGGTTGGGAGTCGATAACATGTCATATAGGGTTACTGTTGCCGTGCCGATGGATGATCCCCCAAACAACCTCACCTCCCTCACAATAACACCTATTTTTATCCGTAACAACCAGCTTATTGGGCTTCCATTACATGACTGCTGGACGTTCTTCATTACAAACCTGAATAACGATAAGTCGATGATGCTTGTAATTCAGCTCAGGTACGACGTCTATCAGGACCGACCGAACCCTCGGTGGCCAGAGACTGTGCAGGAAGTGGAAGGAAGCAGGGAGCGAAGTTCAGTCTCACTGAGCGACCTTCTAAATGCACCAGGAAACATCGTACAATTACTCAGCAACAATAAAGAGGAGAAAGAGAGAGAGAGAGAGGGAACAAAGCCTGGCTGCTTTTCTGTTGCCTTCACATATGCAGAGTCCAAAGTGCAACTGAATTAGAGACATTGGATTTTTCTCTTTGTTGTTGGAAACGTGGCTAATAGCTTTTTTACACATCACCCATTCCGAGGCAATTAAAGCCAGAAAGTTATTCAAAGTGATCGATGGCACTACGAGCTCTGGAGGCTCCATTTTCTCTGGCTCTAAGGTGTAGAAAGGTGTAGAGGTGAGAATGGTTGGGTCTATGGAAGCTGCACATCTTCATCAAGACAACGGTTTGAGTTCTTTAATCCCCCTCCAGTCATAAACAAAGACTGAAGCACTTATGACAGAAACAAAGAGCTGATTAATTACTGATCAGTTTATCACCGTGTGATTCCACAGGCCAGAGAAGGAACTCCACAGTGTGAATGGGATTCGCTGGCTGAATGGGTGTGGTGTGGAATGTGTAATGAAGAAAAAAAGCTGAAGGAAGACCCACAGGGAACATGTGCAAGGCAGGAGAATCTTAATCACCTCCATCACTGCCATTATCACAATTATAATCAGGGTACGAGGCTAATAAACGGCTTTCATTATGCTTGTTATTGGTGTGCTAACCTGCAGAGACAGGTGGTGACTGATACCTCGTCAAACTGGATGTTAAATACGTGGATCGTTATGTTTATTTGCTGTCAGACTAAAAGAGAGAGAGAGAGATCATGTTAAAGCTTTTTATGTTATCTTTTTTTTATAGCTATTGAACTACATCATTATGGTCTAAAAACACTTCATTTTACCATATATGGGTGTCTAAAGGAATTTGGCACATGGAGGCATTAAGACAGCAGTTTGCTCTCTCTGTGGGGTTTGGGATGTTCTCCCTATGTCCATATAATCTTGACCAGATATAAATAAAGACGCAGGATGTTAGTGGTCAAAAGAGAGACATACAATCGCTAAGAAAAGCTCATGGCTGAACAGATAATGACTGATATAAACTGAACAAGCAATTAAGCAGCACACTATGGAAGGAGAAAAGGGTCAGATAGGAACTATGCATTAGGATATGGGTCAAAAGCAGCCAAGAAGGGAGCGTCACCATAACATATTTCCTATATTTAACATGTTTTGAGTGGGAAAGATTCCTTTTAAGGAGTGTATGCAGTGTAAAATATATACACTCTATCTTACTAGTTTTTTCATCTATTTTTTATTCATATTCTTTATGCTCTTATACCAATGGCATGCAAACTGATAGCAACTGGAATTCTGCATGCTGAATGCTGCAAATGCTGGAGTACAATTATACCCCAAGAGCGTTAAAATTGAAGGAAGAGAGAGGACTGAAGCAAAAGCGATGGGGAGATTACGATGGATCCCGAGCTTCCTCGCATGGGGTGCTCTTTATGGCTCACATAAAAGCAGACATGTCAATGCTATCAGGTATACATCATAACAACGACTTCCGGAGTCGGCTTTTTCAGCATCTCTAGAGTCACTGGGAAAAAAAAACAGACAGATGTATGGTTTCTGCAAGGCTATGCTTCACAGTGGGATGCCAAAAAGGCCAAAAATCTCCCAGATCACACTTATGCATTAAAGTAGCATAATAATAATCATGAAGCACAGTGTAGAAGAATAAAAACAATGGTACTGTCTGGGCCTCTTTTTTTTTGTTTTACTTTTTTATTTTCTATTTGATCCACCTGAAGCCACAGTCTTACAACATCCTAAGGTTCTGTGCAAGACCCCACAGCCTCCGACTTCTCTTAAGATTCAGTTCATGGACAGATATCCTGATGTTTTTCATTAGAATTGCCTGTTATAACTCAGAGTTGATTTTTCCAATATGTTTCATATCCAAGAACAGCAAAACAGGCCCAAACCATGAAGCTACCACCACCATGCTTCACAGATGCTACAAGTTTCACTTACTGTCTAATATTTCCTAGAGCTTAATGTGCTGCTATAACAGCACATTAAATGATTTAGAAATACTTCTTCTTTTTCTTATTTGAAAAAGTAACAACCGCCTCATGTTCATCTTTTACTGCTGCCTGTTTGCTAAAACCGTCGACCGTTCCAATCAAGCACCAGTTTGTGGTGGCTCTCTATAACCCTCTAAACCATCCTTAATTGCCATTGTCATGACAGGGTTGGCCAAGCTCTTATACTCACTGAAATACAAAGGTCATGAGGATAGACTGGAAATGCCACGGTGCGTGTCTAGAACCCGTGCCTTGTTTCATTAAAAGGGTGTGAAACAAAGCCCAAGCTTTAGGAGCCCAAAAAGATCATCAGTGAAGAGATGAAAGGCAACACGGTGACAAAACTTCAGCGTCGTGACATTGTTCTTTCCATTCAAACCCCTGTCACTTCAAAGAACGCCCGGGGATTTGTCACCGACTGCAAAGATATGTAAATAAAATGAACGTGCTTTTCACATTTAACGTTTTGATGTTTTCACTCCTTTATGGCCAAGCATTGTGCCCTAAAACAGAGCCTCAGCCTCAGGGATGCTTTATTATTTGCACATGCGCACATATTAAAGCCAGAACGCTCCATCATTATAATTATAGGACAGCACTTCAATCAAAATCCACTCCTGATTAAGTACGCTTAATTACACCGGGCTAACAATGTTCACATTTACTAATAGCACTGACATTTAATCATAATTACTAAGCCCCATAAACACCTAACATGACCCAAGCCCTCAGGGAAGCCAGAATATTTATGATAATCTTTTTTTTTTAATTAAAATGTGTTATTCCTAAGTTATTCTACAGAACATGCTTAATGTAAACACATTTTTAAATTGATGTAAGTCCTTTGCATGGCTGTGAAGTTTCTAATAAAGGCTTTTTAAAAATAAAATTACTAATAGTGTAAAGTTTCAAATTAAATTCATTGCCGTTGTCTCCGAACTTGAATATCATTCAGAACAACTGACTAAAAATATGTTTATTTAAATATTTGATTGAAATACATTGAAGCTGTTGTTCATGAAGAGGGATAACCACAACAACAACAACAACAACAACAACAATAATAAATAAATAAATAAAAAATACATTACCAGGATTAAACAAAGACTTGTAATAAAAAAGTAATTAATATAATAATAATAATAATAATAATAATAATAATAATAATAATAATAATAATAATAATAATAATAATAATAAA
>JAVSBU010345119.1:0-10374 GCA_033118015.1 Loricariichthys derbyi | reverse complement strand
AAAAATAATAAAGTGCGTTAACGCGCGTTAAAATAATTATCGGCGTTAATTTATCAATGAGTTAACGCGCGATTAACTCGTTAACGCGCCCAGCCCTAATTTTTATTAATCTATTATTAATAAAAGTAATAAATTTGAGTCAAAGCTTAAAACTTTACGTAATTGGATAGAACTCCTACATCAAATGTTCACAGTTCTAAAGAAAGTGCTTTAGAAGGTGTTCGTTTTTGAGTAGGACTAGGTTGTGTGAAGGCACCATGAGCAATCTATAGCAACTTAAGGATCAAGAGTAGATTATTTTAAAAAATCTTGTGACAGAGATCTGATTGTGGCTGCAGGATCTTTTTCCCAAAGGCAGTGAAGGCAGGTGAGAGTCGTGGCCCTCAGCGTCAGAGGGCGTACGGAAGTGAGGGAGAAACGGAGAGAGATCTGGACTCGAGCCCCGAGAGCTTTCTCTTTCTCGCTCTGTTAAAGGAAGATCAGGGCAAACACGCTCACAGCGGACATGGGCCGAGCTACAGAACAGCTAAAACGGTCCATGGAACAGGACAGGGAGAGCTGGCAGTGAGTCTCCAACAAACAGTTATACAGGAAGTGTAGAAAGTAAATGGAATGGTTAGGCTTTGTTCATCTGAGGTGTGTCCTGCTTTATAGCCCCCTCTCTCCTCCCTCTTTCACAGGTAAAGCGGCGATCGACCAACGCCAGGCCGTAGTATTACAAGACGGACAAGACCCGATCGCAAAAGCGGCCGCACTCGGGAAGACGGGCACGTTTTCGCACGCGAATTCTTGACACCCAGGCTAAGTTCTTCAAAGCTCATCGAGTTGTGAGATGTAGACGAGCCTGTTCCTTCTGCTTCAGTCCTGTGTTTCACTGTCTGGATGGATTTTTTTAAGCAGTGTGTTTGAAAGAGGGGAAAAAACCCTCCCGTTTTAAACTTGGACGTTTGATCATTAAACGTCTGGAACGATGTGCCACTGTTTTCTGTGCGTCATCTCCCACTTTACTTAGGTTGATCTGAGATCAGTCGAGCCCTAAGGGAAGTAATGCAGATGAATGCCTGGTAGGAGCCCAAATTGCCCAAACCGTTCCCGTTGCAGATGTGCCCTACTTTCTACTTGTCCATTTATGGCCCGTTTCACACCGTCAGCCAGTTCAAGTCGTAGTTTGAATACCTTGATAATCGAACCTGTCACGTTGGCCTTTTTAACTCTTGTGGGTTTTTTGGTTTTTGTTGGTTTTTTTTTTGTACAGAGCATTAAAATGCGACCATTAGGTTACGTTCCCGCCGCTTTCTCGCCGTTCAGGAAAAGGAAGCGCTGCTGTAGAATTTTTTTAACAGAGATGTTGAATTGTAAAGTCAGAGAACTGAACGTTCAGACGCGTTCGACAGACAGAAGGACGGACGGATGGTTTGAAAATGTGTCCGCTGCTTCTGTTTTCTTTCTCACTGTGCTTTTCCTATATTTCCAGCGCTTGCACCTGTTTCGTCTTTTAGTTTGACCCCTTTTCGGTCCTCTAGTTTAAATGAATGCACACACACCACTTTTTTTTTTTTTTTTGGCTTTTTATGAGCTTTTTTTATTCCAACAAATGATAGTTTCTCAATAAATAACCATGCTTGTACGGCTCATTTAAATTCAGACTCCCCACACACACACTTTTTTTTTTATTATTTTGATTTCTTTACATAGAAAATCCCCTTTCGCTGTCACTTTGTTCCATGGTGAACATGGTCATTACTACAGGAAGAGGGTTGTTTTTGTTTTTTTTGTCTCCCAACCATAAATGCTGCATTTCTTAATAATTCTTAAGTGAATGGATTATGTACAAGTGACTGAGATAAAGTGATCCTTTAATGATACAAACCAAAACATGATCAATATACAGTGCTGTACAAAAGTCTTAGGCCGCCATTAGCTTTTGTTTTAGAAATGGTGTGACAACCATATAAAAACGTGGTGAGCTTTAGCATATCTTAGCCTTTTCACTCTGGTCCCCTTCCAAAAAGACCGGTGCTGATCAAGCTTCTTTGGAATAAAGCTGCTTCTATTGCTCAAGTGTGAGGGGAGATCGCACTAAATACTTATAAAGCTTATAGAAGCTGTGCATACAATTTTTTTTTTCTTCTAATTTCTGGTTGTATTCTAATAAACAGACAATTTTATGCAGTCGTTATACCGTTGCTAACACAACGGTGTAGCTAATCTAATGGTGGCCTGAGACTTTTGCACAGTACTGTATGCTCTAAACAAGCTGGCAAGCCTTAACGATCATTTTGGTGGTGGGGGGTTAAAGGACTGGTGTTATTAACCACAAACTGGTAACTTGTCAAGTTTTGCGATATGATCATATCAAGTCAAACGAATTTAGCCAAAGCCATCGGCTAATGTAGTTTTAGGTATACCCCACCAGTACCAGGTTCTTGTGGCAGTGAGTCGACAAGGTGCTCATACAGGGGTGCACATCAGGTGGACTGTGGCACTTTAACCATAGTCAGCTGGTATTAAGGGGCCCAGTTTGTGCCAAGAAGGCTTCCAAAACACCACCACACCACCAGCATTAGCCCAAAATTGCTGATACAAATCAGGAAGAATTCTTGCTTTCATGTTTGATGCCAAATTCTAAGCAGCAGAAATCTAGACTTGTCAAGCCAGGTGACCTTTTTTTTTTTTTTTTTTTTTGGGTCTGTGCAGTTTTTGATGAGCCTATGTGGATTGTAACCTTAGTTGTTTGTTCTTAGCTGACAGGAACAGCACCTGGTGTGGGCACCTGCCGTTGTAGCCCATCTGCCTCAAGGTTTGACATGTTCAGAGATGCTCTTTTTCATACCTTGGTTATAACGAGTGCTTATTTGGGTTACTGTTGCCTTAACACCACCTCAAACCACTCCAGTCATTGTACATGTACATTTATGGCACTTAGCAGATGCCCTTATCCAGAGTGACTTATAATTTATACAGTCTTACAATGCAAACAATTATGGGTTATTGCTTGGATTGCTTAAGGTTCCAACAGTGGCAGCTTGACAGAGGTGGGATTTGAACCCTGGACCTTCTGGTCCATAGTCCAGCACCTTAACTGATAGGCCACCACATTCTCCTCTGGGTTTTTGCGCCCATATATCTGCCCTTCATTTAATATTTTCTCTTTTTATGACCATTCTCATGAAACCCCAGTAGTTTTTGACCATCACCTCTATCCATTCTGGTGTTTGAACATCAGTTTGATTGGCTGATTTAGGTATTTGCATTCATGAGTTGAAGGGCTGGACCTAATAAAGTGGCCTGTGAGGGTTTTTAAGATTTAGTAGATTATGGATCACGTTCCATTAACCAGAATATTTTACTGTAAATGAAATTAATGACATGACTCATTCTCTATGGAACCCTCCCTTACAATCAACCAACCAAAAATCTTCAAAGATAACCATCACTAGTAGTCAGAAACAAACTCATCATCCTATAGTTCCTCATTAAGGCCTGCCACGCCTATGTCTTGTATTATTCTGTATCCTGCACTTTTGTAGCAGCAATCGCACTTTCGAAAATGGATCACAACACGAGCTATAGTCTATAACTTGTACCTACAATGTGTACATGATAAAAAATGGGTAACAATAGGTGGGTTTAACCTGTGTATATACACAGTGCCTATAGGAAATGGTCATAACCCCCCTGTATTTACAGTTACCTATAACATTCATATTCTAATCACTTATTAAACTGTAATCAGTAAAACACCTGGATCAGATAAGTGACCAGCATTGCTAAAGAAGAGCGGCTGTTCCTTGAGGATTCCACTATTTAATGTTCAGGGTAACAAGTCATTGGGACTCATTGGGAAAAGGCCCTCCAACCAACACCTTACCTAACTGTTTGCCTGAACTGAATAATCCAGCCAGAAGGATCAGATCAGGGAAGCTACCAGGATTTGGCTTGAATCTGTACGGCTAAGATTGGTCAGTGTGCATGTGACAATCTCACACGCTTTACACAAACCTCTTCTGGATAGCAGTGGGGCAAGAGAGAAAAAGTACGTCTTGTGAGACCAAGACTTAAGTCCAGACAGCACCCCGACCAAAATACATCAAACCTACTATGAAGCACGGTGGTGGCAGTGCTATGGTACAAGGGCGTCGGTCAGAACAGCTAGACAGCTGAACATGAAAACAGCACAGCAGTTTTAGGAGAGGAAGGTTGAATGTCCTCGACTGGCCAAGTCAGATCAAGCCAAAATGCTGCTCACCCTGGAAGTTTCACTAAACTTGAACAATTTTGCAAAAAAATTTACATATTCCCCAATCTAGGTACAAGAGACGAATCCAAACGAATGATGCTGTAATTAAAGGTTGATCTATAAAGTATTAAAACCAGGCCACTGATCACTAACAACCCTGTTACTCAAGTTGAAGGGGTATGACAATTTCTGTAGGCACTTTCAAAATGTAATCAATAAAAAATGACCCTCTCTACCTATGGGTGGGGGGTTTAATGCATCATTTGGCTTGCTGTGTAGTACAGTATAATAGTTAAAAATGATCCTAAGATGGGATGGATTTTCTGTAGCAAACTCTCAAAACGTCCCATTCAGTTTTGAACATTTGTGCTGTTAACCTTTTTTTTTTTTTTTTTTAAATGTTCAAGTTTCATCAATGTAACCAGGTATCTGTGTTTAGGAGGATCTGATGTGTCAGTGATACAGACAGCTCCTCCCCCCTCCTTTGGTTTCTTTCAGAAATGGACAGCAAGCATGAGAGGGGTCAGGTGGCTCGTTATAAGACGTTTTTTAAAAAAGAAATCTCTACCCAGAAAGGGTGGTTCAGGTCCTTTCCTGCAGTCTGGTAAGTTCTGCATTTCTTTGTTCCATCGTATCCTTTGGCTCAAAATCGCCAGTGTGTGAGATTCTTGTCTGCCGGTTTTGCTCTCTGACTCTGGGTTAGAAAAACAAAACAAAGAAAAGGCAAAGCCAGTCTGTTTCTTTGAGTATGTGCTTGGATGAGTGCAGGGCAGGAGGACACGGGTTCAGTTGCTGAGTATAAGTTCTGTCGCCGTCTCCACGTCCCAGGACTTTGAAGACAGAGCTACTATTACGGCGTTCTGCGTTAAAAGAAGAAACGGGTGACAGGTTAAGGACTTTAAAGACCAGGATGTAAAGCTGTTTATTAATTAATTCAGAGACTTGAGAAGCTCGAGGTTTGAGTCTTGGCCTCAAAAACCCGACTTGGACTTGAATGCTAGAGACTAGATACCAGAACTCGGACCAGAAGGTCTCGACTGGGGTTCACGAGCACGGCAGGGACTCAAAGTAATTTACTATGAAAAGCACCATAAAGCTAAGGCCAAACTCGCTCTGTTAGATTCAAAAGCTGGTAGGGTGATGGTTTCACTACTTACTTTATCAAATCCCATGGCACAGAGTTTCTCTATTTTCCGCGTGTATTCAGGATTAGACGTGGGTGCGCCAGCGTAAACATGAGACCACAGCCGAGCGGTCTGTGAGAACATGTCAGGATTCTGTTTATACTACGAAGGAAAAAATAAAGGAGTTTAGACATAATGCAACGAAACAGAGAACCATTACAGAGCTCCATTTGTCTCTCATACTAGCTGGCCTTCGATATTTAAGCAGTACACACACCTGATTGGCTACGACAGCATCCTGTGGGTCATCGGGCTCGGCTGCAGCTAGTAAAGCCTGGAGTGAGAGCAGAACTGTGCGTAGCGTCATCGCTGCAGCCCTATAAAGAGCAGAAAAGTAAATATCTGTACACGCTTTTCTTTGCTATTCTTCTGACTTTGTCATGCGGTACTTTTTTCCTTTGTGTACTGTACAAAGACTCACAGGGCTCTGTGTACTCAAAAGAAACAGCATACAGCATTGGTGTGTCTGCTCCTCTGAGCAAACTAGCCACCGAAGAACGATTTAAAGAGAACAGGATAAACAGGCCTGTTCATACACCAGGGGCAAGATCCACTGTCTCTGGCAGGCTTATATTTATCTAACATGTTGCCAAACAAACACACCTACGGTTCATGACGTGAACGTTTGGCAGGACACAAAGCTAGATAAGCAAATGCTCACATAAAAATCATACGCCACTGACCACTGGTCTTTGAGAATGTCCAAGCATATCGCTCCGGTAACTGAGCTTATGTTGGGATGCCAGATCTTGGTGATGAACTGTACCTGCAAGAAAGGAAGCAGAAGTTACCTAAAAACCTCAATGTCCAGCCATGATATTGTGACTAGTCCCTTTCAAAAACGATGCTACTCTGAGGTTTGTGTGTTGGTGGCAGAATGTTATTTGTCTGTCCAGAATTTCACGGGAGGCCAACACATCGCAGGGCCTGGCAGGGGTCTTATTGGGGTAAGAATGGGAAGCTTGCACGGTTTCCCCGTGTCGATGAACTGGAATTTCTAAAGTGTGGATCATCGGGTATGGTTACGTTAACTCTCGCTAACCTTTGGCGGATTAAAAGGATACGTCTCTGGGATCTTGATTTCCAGTTGATACCTGCCACCTAAAAGACAAAAGACTCGCCGTGAGGTATTCCGCCTCAGTTCGCGCCGTTACTACGTTTAAAGACGTGTCCTCACCCTCGTACGGCGTGTCCGGAGGTCCTGCGATCTCTCCTTTCAGTTCTGTGAAGTTCTCGTCGACGAGGTCCACCTTGATCTGATTTCTGCTTGTCTGTTGAACACAAGAAATGTTACTGGCAGTTCTTGTCCTTCCAGTACAAGCTGAACTGGTTTAAATGGAACACACTGTGGCGCGGTGGTTTCCGGTGCCACCTCACACGTCTGAGAGCCCCGGTTTGATCCCGACCCCCACCGGTGTGTAGTGTGCATCTTCTCCCGATGTGTTTTCTCCCATGTTGCAAAGACATGTTAGGTTAATTGGTGTTTCCAAAGTGCCCTTAGTGTTTACCCTATCTAGGGTTGTTCCTGCCTTAAGCCCTGTGTCTCCAGCTAGGCACGGCCGTGACCCTGACCAGGATAAGCAGATAAGACAATGAATAAATACATGGAACAGGGGTCATCGTTTAGGTTCCCAGTTCTGAACTTTGGCTCATATTAGCCAAATAAGAGATAAGCTGCTATAGAGATAACACTGTTGTAGCAGGTGAAGCTAACAATGCTAACCAAAGCGCTAGCTGCTTTTATTTTTAAGAGCGTAAATACCGCTAACGCTGTTGTAGCAGCTCAGGCTAACAATGCTAACGGCTAACCAAAGCGCTAACTGCTTTTATTTTTAAGAGCGTAAATACCGCTAACGCTGTTGTAGCAGCTCCGGCTAACGATGCTAACGGCTAAGCAAAGCGCTAGCTGCTTTTATTTTTAAGACCGTAAATACCGCTAACGCTGTTGTAGCAGCTCCGGCTAATGATGCTAACGGCTAACCAAAAGCGCTAGCTGCTTTTATTTTTAAGAGCGTAAATACCGCTAACGCTGTTGTAGCAGCTCAGGCTAACAATGCTAACGGCTAACCAAAGCGCTAGCTGCTTTTTATCGCAAGCCTTAAATTGATTCAGAAAACGATCGAGCAGAAACGAACCTCTTCGCTTTTGAGCACTTCTTTGAACTCCCTCTTAATCCTCTGCACGGCGATGTTTGCCATGGTGACTCGTAGTTTGTCGGAGCGGGATGTCGGGGTGATCCAGGCCTTTAGCTCGGAGGCGCCGCACTAAAGCCCTCTGTCAGCCTTCGCTCCAGTTCTTTGGGCTTCACGAAAGCATCAGAGCCTCTTGTGTCCAAACAAACGCGGAGGTTCTTATGCACAATGACAGTCTGGAAAACGGGGGCATTTTGGGCTGGCTGGTTTTACAAAAGCGCTCCGACTCGTCCAGCAACTTCCGAGCATTCGAATCGCGTCCGCTGTGACATTCGAAAGGCTGTTTTTGTCCCAAATACAAATCGGAGAAACGTTGGGACGGTATTTATTTATTCATTCAGTGCCAGGGTCACGGTGGAGCCGGTACCTATCCGGCCACACAGGGCTCTGGGCGGGAATAATCCTAGACAGGGTGCTAATCCATCATAGGCCACTCGCAGACTGAGGCCACTTTGGAAACACCACTTAACCTATTCTAATGTGGAGTACCTGGAGAAAACCCACACTGACACCGGAGAACATGCAAACTCCACACAGCCATAGCCTAGGGTCAGGATCGAACCTAGGATCTCAGTATTGTGAAGTGGCAGCACTAACCACTTACACCACCGTGCTGTCCTGTGTTCCATTTAAACCAGTTTAAGCTGAACTGGAGCGACAAAGGCCAGAGCATTTGGCCGTCACATTATCCGTTCATTGTCTTGTCTGTTTATCCTAGTCAGGGTCGCCAAAAAGACAGTGCCTAGCCGGCAAGATAGGAACAACCCCAGGGTGCCAATCCGTCATAGAGCACACACACACTCTCTCTCTGATTAACCTAACACATCTTTGGAATGTGGGGGGGGAACACCCAGAGAAAACCCACGTGGACATGGGGAGAACATGCAAACTCCACACAGCTAGAACCCAGGGTCGGGATCGTACTGGGGTTCTCAGTGCTGTGAGGCAGCAGTACCAACCACTGTGCCATCCCAGTCACATTTAGACAGGCCAGTTTCTTTGTCCAGGTACAGATCTGGAAGGTTTTACCTTAAGTTATTTAAGTTGAGACAATATGGAAATGCAAAGGGGAAAAAACTACAGTTTTTGCATTTACTTTTTGACTTATATTTCCTTTTCCTGGGCAGATCAGCCATCATGCAGGTAAGTTGAAGGGCTGTAGGCCAGACAGCAGGATCATCCCTCAATGTTGCAGCAGTGAGATTTAGCTAACTGTGACCTGGACTGGGACTCCACTCAGGGTACTGACTCACCTGTAATGCCTTACTGGTGTACCACGTTACACCCATACAGTGAGAACATACACCGGCTAGGTAGTAATTCATTGGAAAATATTGTCTAAAACATGCAGTGGCTGAAAATCTCTGTATCAACCTAAGGTAAAGAATAAATGCAAGTCTTTCAAATAAGTAAATTATACTGATTATTGGTTATACTCTGTTAGTTGTAGCCAAAACATAGTCAGCATAACCCCGACTAAGAGGCTGCGTCTGTGGAAAATGATAATGTTTTGACTTTCTCTCTTAGCCTTCCTTTCTGAAATGAGATTAGGTATCAAGGTCCTTGGTTTTTTTCATGTTGTTTCACACAGGGCCTTTATAGGTTGATCTTTACAGTGCTAAAATTGTAACCTGGTTATGGTTGTTTGTATAAAATCCCTCCCTGCTGTTGTTCCATTAAACTTAACCTAAGCATCCTGCAGATGATTTAATACAATGGTACAGTATGCCCGTGATAACAATGAAGGTCGTACAAGTCTTTTCCGACCGATTGTCAGGTAGTGCCAAGAAACACCATAATTGTGGTGAAGCATGGTGGTGGTAGCATTATGTCGTGGAACGTTTTCTTCAGTGGGTATTGGGTGATTGGTAAAGACTGAAGGGGAAATGGAGTTTTTTGACACACAAATGAGACAAAAATATTATACTTGGTCATTTATTTATTGATGCAATGTTATATATTAGTGAGTGGTAAAAGTATGTGAACCTTTTCTTCCAGTATCTGGTAATAACTGCACTGTTTTATGATTATATGCAGTGTACAAACGGTAAAATGCAGCTAAGTGTGCAAATAGATGTGCAGCAGGACTGGTAGGTGGATGTCAAAATCAGCTGCTTGCTGTCCCGGCTGGTAATCTCGCGAGAGTAGGTGTGCGCTCTTCCCCACCCTGCCCCCTAAAAACAGAGGCGGAACTGCAGCCGGAGCGTCGCCGCTGCGCGCGCGCACACACACAGGGGCTGACTTGTGTTTGTATTCAGTTTTCCAGATTTGCTCTGGGGGATCAGGATTGCAAGACTTAATTTTCCATTGTTATTCTGATGTCATCATTGTAAAGTGTCGCCTTGAAGTGTGTGACCCGGTAAGACCGGTATTTTTTTCCTAAACCTGTGCAAATAGACTTTAAACTTATGTACCTTACTGTTGAACTACAAACTTTGATCCTCTCTTATATGTTCCTTATTAATATAGCTCTCTTCTTTTGGCTTTGCATTGTTTCCTTTTACTTTTTAGGCCTTTTGGTTCTGTAATTTTGTGGAACTACATGGTTTAGCTCTAAGGCTGTAGTTAGGTTTCTCTTTTGCATTTTGTTTACATGTATTCTATCTTAGGACATGGGAATGAAGGTATTATACCACCGCCCGCATACACCAGTAACCGCCGCATAAAAATGTCATTATTTATAAAAAGTTTCATTATTTTCATAAAATCAAAGCTGCGACCCAAGTATGTGCCGCGTTCATCAAAGAAACCACGAAAA
>JAVSBU010345100.1:0-10376 GCA_033118015.1 Loricariichthys derbyi | reverse complement strand
TAATAAACCTCGCTCAGGCTTAATCTGAGCATCTAATAAACCTCGCTCAGGCTTAATCTGAGCATCTAATAAACCTCACTCAGGCTTAATCTGAGCATCTAATAAACCTCAGTCAGGCTTAATCTGAGCATCTAATAAACCTCACTCAGGCTTAATCTGAGCATCTAATAAACCTCAATCAGACTTAATCTGAGCATCTAATAAACCCCAGTTAGTCTTAATCTGAGCATCTAATAAATCTCAATCAGACTTAATCTGATCATCTAATAAACTGAGGTTCTAATAAACCAGAAACAGGATTAATCTAAATTAAGGCCTCTTTATAGGCATCTAATAAACCTTAATCAACCTTAATCTGAGTGCACAATATATTTTTCTGTCTCCATTTGACCATCAACTAAATCTTAATCTGCCTCAATCTGTGCAGCCAATAAAGATTGAATCTAATAAACCTGTCAACCTGAAATCTGCCTCTATATTACAATCTGGTACCTCGTTCTGCTTCAGCCTGACCATCTGAACTGATAAGACAGTTTCAGTTTGAGTCTGACATTCTGATCAAAAGTAGCAATTAATCGGATTTAATCTGTTTTGCTGCTTACCATAGAAAGACTTAATTTTTTTTAGACTTCAGGTGTCCTTTTTTTCCATGTCCATAAATTTCATTTGACATTTCTGATTCACATCATGGTCACTTTCCAGTGCAGCTGCACATGGTTCTGGTGCTTTTGGTATAGATGTGAGTTTTCTGTTAGTGGATTCTGACATTTGGTAAAACCTCAGTCTGCCTGGAAGTCGTGGTGTATAATCTGTGCTGATGTCATAGCTTCTCCTGCTCCAAAAATGTACTGAAAACAGATTTTCATTTGCAGTTCGCAAGAAATGACCTCAGATGTCTTTTTCATCTTCGCCTCTCTCCAAAGTAAACTGTTGTGTTTTTCATTTCTCTTCCTTTCTGCCAGTGTTCTGTTACAGTGGGAAACCCAGTGTGCTTGTTTACTGTAGGAAGCACTTTAATGAGGGGGCTGATGGATGGAAGCAGAACGTGGCTTCCTCGGCTGTGCTGTTTAATTGTAGTATTGATCGAATTCAGTTTAATTTACGTGCTCCGTTTAAGAATAGGTATTTCACATCGCAAAGAAATGAGTCTAGAACCCATATAAGATCAAGGATAGAAGTTTCAACTTTCCAGAGCAGATGGTTCTGGTGGGTTTGGTGATGATGTGGGTTTTCTTTTTCTGCTTGCCGTGTGTTTTAAGCTGCTTTGGTGTCTAACTTTGCTCCTGGTTCCAGTATGTGGTGTGTTGCTTGAAATTAGAGACTTAAAGACTAACGAGGAAAGTAGATTCAATATTGATGTGTGTGGAGGATAATAGGTTAGCGTTTGACTCAGCCGTTTGAATGCCACTGATTAAAATTTAACGGTTTTGTTTGAAAGTAAAGAGGTTGAAAAATAATCACGATTGTCATTTTGGCTATTGTTTTGCAGCTTTTTATTCTTCATAGATGCTAATTAATCTCCAGCTGTTGTTTAAAACCTCTCCATTGAGTTTCCTTTCTTATACAAATGCAAATGCTCTTGTTCTCTTGTTCCGGTTAGTACATACCTCCTATTGAGTCATGCCTCTTTTCCTTTCTCCTTCTTATTCATCCCTCCTCTTTTTCCCCCATCATACCATAAATTGTGTAAACTAGCCATGAGGGACTGTTGTTGAGCACAGAGCCGAAGATGGATGCTACTACATGTCTCTGCTCTGTTCTCTCCGGCCCTCCATTACAGAAATTGAGAGGTGAAAAATGGCAGGAGGGAGGTCGAACCGTAACTCCTAGTTTGAATTTTTCTGCTCTGGATGTCTCCTTTAGGCGTTTATTCCCTCATCCTTATTTGGTAGTGTCTTGGAGCACTGAGCAGCTCCCATAGAGGGCCAAATCCAGTTTTGGAGGACCCTGGACGTTATTGAAGCTGCATGTGTGTAAATGTAGGCTTTGAAATTAAAGTTCTCCATCACAGTGCTAGATTTGTGTCAGATCAGTAAGATGAAGGCCGTTTTTAAGATGGACGTTTATTTTGGAGCTCATAAGGAAGCGTGCTTTAGTTAGTTTGTGAAGAATGGGCTCGGCTGTGAGGCTCCACACGTACAGGGGTCCAAGAGTATATGATGGTGGTCCTTAAGTGTTTCATCGTTGAGGTCTGTACCTCCGTTAGTGCTCCTTTGTGAACCATGAACGCATTTACTGTGGAAAAATGTATAGAACAAATTATGCTTTTTGGCATTCGGTCTGTGAAACAGGAAGTTAACCACCATAGCTACATGATCTTTTTAGGCTTTTTCACAAGAAAGCTGCATGTGAATGATGGGTAAATGTTTGCGGTACCGCTGAAAGTTCATGCTACACTAAAAGCAGCAGTAGGAACAACATGGAAGATCAGCTAGATGATACAAAGACTCAGAGTGAATACAGAGCTATAGTTTGGAAAGAATATACAGGTAATGGAGAGAAATTTACAGCTTGGTACAAATAAGCAGCGGAAAGTCGTATACATAACTTGCATAAAGTCTCTAAACACATCAACCAAGTCAGAACAGTCTCTAAGGTTAAACGTGAGATTCAAAGATTCAAGATTCAAATCAGTGATGGTCTTCTGCTCTTAAACTCTTAACTCCTGCCTCTGCTCGTGGATTTGCAACTTTGATCAGTTATTTAGGGGACCAGCTTTTTACGGCTGCAGTGTCCAGATTAATATTTATTATTATGATCAGCAACCATGTTTATCAGATGGTCGTTAAGCAGTGCATACCTGTACACCAGTTTTATCTATTCGTTTTTTTGTAAATGTTGAACCTACAGTATGGGCTGTGCAGGTTGTATCCGAATGCTATAAATAGTTTATCCACTACAGACCAGGATTTTTGTTTTGACCCTTCTCAGCTTTGACACTTGCGTGGCAGGAATGGAAGTTTCAGGAGCAGCAGGGTAGCTCGGATTGTGAACAATATCTAGAAATATCCAGTCTACAGCATTCCTCAGTCAGAAAGTGCCGCTGCTGAAGGATCACCGTGTATAAGCTGTACCGATGTCGGAGGTCTAATAAAGTGATTTAAAAACTGCACACACTTCCATTATGAGTCATTTCTTTATCAGGCTCTGCCCTGATGAGATCGGTGGTGGTCCCATGCTGGACACTTTTATTAATAGACAAAGTTTGTATGCCTACAGGGTTCAGCTGAGTGTATAAATAAATATAATTATAGTCTTGGCACGCCGTTTAAACGCAACTTCAGGGGAAATCATCCTCCTAATTTCCCCGAATACCACATACACACCTTAGTTGAAATATATAAATCTGGGTCTGGAACATGTTCTGAAATTCAGGGGGGTGCGAGCGAACTCATACCTCAGAAGGGCCAGTCCATCATTTAGGCCTGGCAATGCTCACACAACCAGCTTCGTCTATATGAAAGGGCTGGAAGGCACCTTCAGGACTCGAACCCCAGTCTCTGTGGTGGTAGGCTCCCGAATTCCTGCTTTAGCACCTTTTAACACTTATAACTAGTGTTCTACCTAATTCACAGCTTTGAAGATCCTGTCACGTACCAAGAAATTATCTTTTTCCTATGTAAAGACGCTTTGCCATGAAATTTGAAATGTAAAGTTTTGTACTTAGTGATTTGATGTTTTTCATTGGTTAATTTACACAAGGAGGGCTGGGTTGTGCCCTGTTGCATACGTGATATGTCCCCTACCCGAAAATGGCAGAAATGTGCTTTTGCCCTGAATCCGCCGCAATGCACTTTCTTCTTCTTTTCTTCTTGAGTACCTCCATTCCTGAGCAAAAAACACTGTGTGCTTGACAGGGGATGCACCCGGTGGCAGGGATGCTAAACCCAGCTTACATTTGTAAAAGTAGTTGCGATGCCACTTTTATTACACGTGGGTTCTTCTTCTTTTTTACCCTCGGCTATGCTATGTATTGTAGCTTTGTAAATTTGTGAAAGCTGGGATTTATGAGAAACGATCTCCATGAAATTAAGCACATTTTCCCATGAATATTTGCATATCTCATCATGTCTAGTTCCTGATTTTATACTATCCCAAGCATATGTGAAATTTCTCACATTGCTGCCTAGTAAGACCTTTTTTAAAGCACAAGATGCACAGTGTAATTTTACTGAATCGGAGGGTGTAGGTAGAGGCAAAATGCCCATTCAGACTGCTGTCAACTGCCACCACACCGATTCAGTGTGTATTCTAGTTCTCATAATTATATAAATGTTAAATATAATTATAGGCAAAAAAAAATTCTACCTTCCATCCTTGGACAACACAGGGTTCAAGGAGTGTGTTCCACTTTATATTTAATGCACCTGTGTACTTGTGTGGGTATTTCTGTCCGAGTGTTCAGTGTGCAGGAAGCTGAGAGATGATGTCGAGATGCTTTGCTCACGCTCGTGCGTCTGTCGTTCAGTGTCATTCCCACTGCATCATACAGATGGAATGTCTGGCATTCACTGTGTCTGCTTAACGAGGATTTAAAAAGGGTTTTTTTTGCACCTTCCTTTAATCTCATCCTCTCTTTGATCATCTTTTGTTCTCTCTTTACCTTTCTAATTCAATTCAGGCTGCTTTTGCACAATTACATGCAGAATGACAAATAACACAAACTCTCATCTGGCCGATAATAATAGCCACCCTTTGTTTCTTAAGTTTCCTTAAACAGTTTTTCCTCATGCTCGGTGCTAGTTAAACAGCTGATCGGTTGAGAGTTTGCCGAAGGCCCGAATTATATTTGGGAGCTCTACTGTGGGACTGAGGGGAGGTTAAGTTTTCATTGCTCACTTGTTCCAACAAATGTATCAGTCTTTCTCTCAATCAGAGCTGAAATCATCATCCTTTTTTTTTTTTTCTTTTTTTTTTTAAAAAATCAGGACTGGATTCCCCTTTCTATCCTCCTATTGTTTCACGAGCTGTTCTTTCAAATTCATGTTGTTACTCTCTGGTACTTTCCGTCTGACTTCCTGTCAAAAACGTTTTTCCAAGAAACGCAGGTTTAAGGGGAAAACACGCATTGCTATTTTTTTAAAAGAAATGCTGTGTAAAATGGAGTTCAGGTAACAGAGATCTAATACGGGAACCCACCACTATGTGAACTTGGGTTTGAGTCCCACTGGTGCCTTTGAGCCTGGGTGGTGTATCATGCAGGTTATTATTATAATAAATGTATTATTTATGTAATTAAATGCACATCTTGTGTAAAACATCTATGGGAAGGTGTTTAGGACCCATTTTGAGTTTTGATCCTTCTTAGGGTATTTTCCTTTCAACTGTAGCTGCTCTGGTGGTCCTGTACACCCAGATATTTGTAAAGTTGTTGCAGCACATCTGATTCAAGGTTTTACATGAGCTCACACCTGTCTGGCTATTCTCCACCAACCTCTTGTATCAACAAGGCATGTTGACGCAGAGAAATGTCCTCACTGGATATTTTCTCTTCTTTTGAACCATTCTGTCTGAACCCTAAAGATTAGAGATGCTGGTGACCAGTATTGGGCTGTGAACAGTGACCAGTCTCATAACCGATTATGTGCTGATCACAGCACGCGACGGCGACACAAAAATAGCAAAACATGAACAGCATGGCTTGTAGCTAACTTTAGTTTTAGAATTTAGCTGATGTACAGTGCTCTAAACACAGCTCAGATAATCGTGGGTTTGTCTACGAGATCAAACGCATGAGGAAGTGTTAGATTTCATTTGTTTGAGTCTTCTTAAATAGTGAGACTGGGGTAGCATAGCATTAACCATACTGGACTATGGACCAGAAGGTCCCAGTTCTGCAAAGATGTCCCTGTTGGGTCCTTGAGCAAGACCTTTAACCCAGAATTTCTCAAATGTAAGAATGTATCAATTGTAAATCGCTCTGGCTAAATGACATAAATGTTGTGCAGTACTAATGAAAAAGTGGGGATACTAATGAGGGTGTAGGCATCTGTTTTGGACACAGCCGTATCTTTATCATGGAAGCTCTTCACTGTACATGCATAGTAAAAGTAAGCCATAGAGTTGTTCAGAACAACGAATTTAATAAGACATTTATAACATATATATTTAGTCCGCTAAATATACAGAATTTGACAAAGCTAACAAAGGCAAAGATGTTGAAGCTAAAATCGCTGCTATCTTTCTTTAGCTGTGAGGATGTTTGCATTTATAGAAAAGTTAAGCAAAAATGTTTGTGTTCTGTCATTTGTAATTCTTAGAAAGATCATTGAAATTGGACAAAATCAGAATTGAAGGAAATTGCAGTCGGTGGTTCTCTGATGCTCCGTTTGAACTTCATCAGCTCATCTTAATCATGTCCATATGCCTAAATGCTTGGCATTGCTGCCATGTGATTGGCTGATGTTTGCGTTAACAAGCAGTTAAACAGGTGTACCTAATAAAGTGGCCGCTGAATATATATAAATGTTTCCTGCCATTTTTTACCACGTCCTCTAACTTTAGCTGTCGGTAGATGTCATGTAGTGATGAGTTTCTGTAGTATTTTCGGGGGGGAAAAGGTGCGCTTTCTTTCAGGAGTGTTGTGTTGCAGAAAGGTTGCGGGTGAGTTAATGGACCGGAGGAAAGTGATTCTCTGTGTGTGACCGGCCCTGAAATGACAGACAGACCCTTATCAGCACCGTCACACTCCCGTGGCCTTGTGCCACCGCACTATTTGAGCGTAGACAGAGTGAACACGTTCTTTGTCTGACTGTTTGATAAACAAGCCATTTGCTCTGTCTGAAAACTGTTTTGTTGTGCAGGTGTGTCTGAAATTTGTAGATTGTTTAACTCTTAGCATACAGTTACGTTTGGGTAATGCTTTACCCAAATACTTTATGGCCCAACGATCAGCATGGAAATTAAGGTTACACTTAAGCACGTTCATCAGTCTAATGATGAAAAAAATAAACCTTTCGGTGTTAGCTCGGGATTTTTGACATGAAAGTGCCAGCATTGCTTTATATGTGGGCTGTAATGCTTAATAAATAAATAGTAAATAGTGTTTTATAATTTATAGATTATTTTTGTTTTTTATGGCTTGTTCATTGCCACTTTTCTGACAATCAGCCCCGAGGGTGACACGTTTAAAAACGCTCACAAAAACAGAACAGCAATTAGCAGAATAATGCATTTTTCCATGTTTTATGTACTTTAATTAGAAACAGTTGTTGTTTTGTGTCTTGGGCATGTTCCTAAACTCTCGGTGACATTTAATGCCCATTTAAGGGATACTACTGTCACGCAGTAATGAGTATAGGCTAATAATATGGTGATCAAGAGACTGGCACACAGCCCATTAGTACAGGTGCCTCACAAGCAGAGTTTATTTTATTTGAATTATTTAACATTACATCAGAGTCAACGTCCTTTACGCTACAGCCCAACTGCAATTGTTTTGCCACCCGTTGTTCTCACACAGACATTGCACTGTACCACCTCTTCTCGATCTACAAATTCCAGCACACACCCCACATAGCTCCAGCACCCACGTGCAACGCCATCTTCAGGAACCTGACTCTAATACCACCTTCATGGCATTTAATGACTTACAGTTTATACAGTCATTACGCTACAGCCCAAATGCAATTGTTTTGCCACCCATTGTCCACACGCAGACATTGCACTGTACCACCTCTTCTCGATCTACAAATTGGTTACTGCCACCTTCATGACATTTAGCGGCTTACAATTTGTACACTCTTGTGCTATGGCCCAAATGCAATCGTTTTGCCACCCATTGTCCACACGCAGACATTGCACTGTACCACCTCTTCTTGGTCTACAAATTGGTTGCTGCCACCTTCATGGCATTTAGGGGCTTACAATTTATACAATCTTGCACTAGGGCCAAATGCAGTCGTTTTGCCACCCATTGTCCACACGCAGACATTGCACTGTACCACCTCGTCTTGGTCTACAAATTGGTTACTGCCACCTTCATGGCATTTAGTGGCTTTCAATTTATACAATCTTGCACTAGGGCCAAATGCAATCGTTCTGCCACCCTTTGTCCACACGCAGACATTGCACTGTACCACCTCTTCTCGGTCTACAAATTGGTTACTGCCACCTTCATGTCATTTAGCAGCTTACAATTTATACAATCTTGCACTATGGCCCAAATGCAATCATTTTGCCACCCATTGTCCACACGCAGACATTGCAGTGTACCACCTCTTCTCGGTCTACAAATCGATGTAACTGCCACCTTTATATCATTTAGCAGACGCCCTTGTCCAGCACGACTTACAATTTATACAATCTTACAATCCAAGCAATTCGTCCCATGAGCAACACAAGGTCGTAAGTGACATTTTTGACATTTTCAGAAAAGAGCCTTTTAAAATCTGAAATTGCCTGAAAAATCATATGATAATTTTTTCACAATTTTTCAGGATGTTTGCAAGTGAAAAAAATTATCATATGATTTTTCAGGCAATTTCAGACTTTCAAAGGCTCTTTTCTGAAAATGTAAAAAAAATTTCACTTACGACCTTGTGTTGCTCATGGGACGAATTTTGGGTTAAGGATCTTGCTCAAGGACTCAACAGTGGTAGCTTGACAGAGGTGGGATTTGAACCCTGAACCTTCTGGTCCAGAGTCCAACACCTAATACGCTAGGTAGTATTTTACTACCTTAAACACACAAGATGTTGCATCAGTAGCACATGTGTTTAAAACTCTTGATTTCAGTGAAATGTGAACACAGGACAAATTTTGTGTGTGTGTGTGTGTGTGTGTGTGTGTGTGTGTGTGTGTGTGTGTGTGGTGCAGCAGTATGGACCGTATCCAGCAGCTTCGCAGAGAGTACCAGCAGGCTCGGAGAGAAGGCTCAGCCCCAGCCTACGAGGATCTGGAGGCTCGACGTCAAGGCCCAGAATTAGACCCACACCGGGTGAGCTGTGTTTTCTTAACCTCTAACCTCTACATACCAGGCTCCCACATGACCTTGAAGCACCACTTCCAAATTCAACACTCCACCCATGTCTGATCTTCCGTCACACCGCACGCTTCCTTACGCAGCACAAACCAGGGTGTGTCCAATCTAAATATCCTTTCTGCCTCATCATTTCCTTCGTGTTTTTCCCCGACTCTATTCAGCGAATCACGCTGAGGTTTTGTCGTTAACGTCTGCTGATGGTTCCTCACCCTCTCATAACCGCCGGCGTGCCGTGAATCAGCAGAGAAACGTCCGTGATAATCGCTTGTGCAAACGTCGGCTCCTGAGTGGGTCAGCCTCAGGGCACAGTGGTGTGATTTGTATTCAGGGGAAGACGTTTGTGACTCTCTTTGTGCAGGATCAATAGTTATACCTCTCTCTATTTCAAATGAGGCAATCTGCTTGTTGAGAGCAGCGCAGAGAATAAAGAATAGCTGGGATTAAAGGTGCAGATTGAATTAAACTACCTCCAAATACCAAGCGCACAGCTAATGGGTGTCCTCGTTAAGCCCTGATCTGCATTTGTTTGGCGACTTTGGGTCCAAACCAGGAAAAAGATACAGCCTTACAGAGAATCCGAGCATGTGGCACAGATCCAGACGCTCTGACTAACTGATGTTTGGCCCGAACCGAGATATAAATCCACAGGCTCAGGATTGGGGATGGCTCGTAAAACAATGCCAGGTTTCTGCCTGAGCCTGGGTGGCAAATATAAATCAACTGGATGATCTGTCTAGGGCTTAGCAAACTCACAAACATGTTCTCTGTGCTACCCGTCTTTAATCCGAGTGTAAATAAATGCTGCACTGAGCATACAGTGCTGTGCAAAAGTCTTAGGCCACCATTAGATTAGAGAGCATTTAGTTGGTATATTCTGTAGGATACAGCTGAAGAATTAATACTGACAAAAATCAAGGGAAAAAAAGCTTTTACAGGTGGCAAGTATTTAGTATGATCTCCACTTACACTTGAGCAGCTGCAGCGTTTGGTTGCTTCGTCACATCACTTTTTGAGAATAGACCAAGATATGGTAAAGCTTGCAAAGATTAGAATGAAGATCAGACGAAGTGACAGATCCGTTTAAAATTTTTAGGTCCAGTCATTAACTACTATGCACTGCCCGGCCAAAAAAAGGTCTTTGGACCACTACAAGTCACAAATGTCACAACATTTATTTCTGTCCAGAGTTGCATTAATTTCCCCCCAATATCTCATATTGAATATGGAGATTTGGACCCACTGCTTTCTCCAGCACATCCCAAAGATTCTTAATGGGGTTCAGGTCTGGACTCTGTGGTGGTCAATCCATGTGTGTAAATTAGCATTACCACATGAAAATTTAAACTGCATAAAATTCAATATTACTTTATGCCTTCTGATGCAGCTAGATTCA
>JAVSBU010345090.1:0-10376 GCA_033118015.1 Loricariichthys derbyi | reverse complement strand
TGTGTGTGTGTGTGTGTGTGTGTGTGTGTGTGTGTGTGTGTGTGTGTGTGTGTGTGTGTGTGTGTGTTTTGGGGAGCCAAGTGTAGCTAAACATTCCTTTTAAACTTGTACTTCCCTCCCCCTTACAAGCCACTAAAGCTCAGATACATTTCCCCCTTCCTCTAAACTATGTAAATGACACACATTTCCCAAACATGGCCATCCACAATTCACTCGGCTCACACTGAGGTCATGGGGCAAGCTGAAGGAGGGCTGCATTTATACTTAAAACTTTTGTTTGTGGTCTCTGACCTACCTGTGTTTAACAGAACAACTTCATCAAGCATTCATCTCTATGCAGACTGTTTTTTGCAGTTTTCACAGAGCAAATCATTAATGCTGTCCATGTGACTTTAAGACGTTTAAAAACACTGTGACCATAAGCACAGCAGCTCTTAAGCATTCCTTTCTTAACCCAGCATACCAATCTTGTGACATCTGCACATCAGTAACCTGAAAACATTCCACTGCCTTGAGTTACACAGGACTGCCCCAGTCTCGCATGCTACTGTCGAGGTACAGAGTTGAGATCCCATTCAAGAGCTTATGACCAGAGGCAACTTTTATACTGCAAGTTTGGAGTAACTGGTGTAAAAGGGCACTCTCAATTTGCAATGTGCTTGGCCTTTTAAGGCAAGATTTAGCAAGCACAAACATTAATCAGGGCTCTATGGTAAGGGTTTCTTTGTGCTCCTGAGGTGAAATTTAACAAGAGCGTGCACAAATCTACAAGTCTAAATTTTATTACTACCTTTTTTGGTTTCGCTTCTCTTTTTTACTTTATTCCTCCAGATTAGGCATGAATAAAAATGTGTGCAGTGACATTGGACTACAGATTAAATGGCAACTTAATTAGGTATATCTTGCTAGTAACTGGTTGAACCTTTTTGATATTTCTCTTCAGAACTGACTTAATTCTTTGTTTCATATATTCAACAATGTGCTGCAAATATTCCTCAGAGATTTTGGTCCATTCTCTGTAAACCCTAGAGATGGCTGTGCATGACAATCCCTGTAGACCAGCATTTCCTGAAATAGACCGATCAGCATGTCTAGCACCAACAGCAATGCCATGTTAAGTCACTTAAATCACATTTCTTCATAACTGAATATAAATAACCATTAATGCAAAACAAAATGCAGTGTTTCTGAGATGCGATTCCTTGATTAGATATGTGTTAAACAGCAGTTGAACAGGTATTCCTCCTAAAGTGGCTGTTACATGTCAACTTAAGTGCAGGGTTATGTGGAAGACTTAACATTATTGAATTACATATATGTTCACCTTTTATTTGTAAAACCTTATAATATATTGACCCCCCCCCCCCCTTTTTTTTTTTTAATTAAATAAATTAATCTTCAGTAGTCTGTCTCATTAACATGTCTTTAAGCTCTATTGTTGGTTAGAAAGCTTTATTGGAGAATACCCTAAATAGGAAGAAGGCAACAAGGCCCTCGCTAGATATTGAAACAGACCTAATGAGTACTCTGTGAAAGTGGTGGTACACTCGTCAGTCCTGTCTTGCACATGTGCTCGTATAAGTATTTTACTTGCATTTCTTTTGAAATGAAGGTGCAAATGTGAACAAAACGCTTAGTCTAGAGCCCCGATTAATCACTATTTTGTATTTTATTTATGTTGGTGTTTATCAGACGCTGTGTTGTGATTTAATGTCGCGATTAAATTTGAAAATGCTGTGGAGTTCATTTAAATCCCTCACTAACTGATGGTGGCATTAGACTACAAAGTAAATTGGCTAAAGTAGCCAAAGAGAGTTTGTCCAAAGTCAGTAGGATTAAAGCAAAGTGCTGAAAATTTGAATGATTATGTAAAGTCTGTGGAACTATATATTGATTATGAGTAAGATCTGTTTTAGGATTCTTCACACATACTAGTGTGTCGAAGGGAGATGGAGATAATGGTGACAGTAATGATGTTTTTAACTATAATTTATTTAGTGGTTAATAATGTGTTAATGGTTGTTTGTTTACATTGTAGCAAGAGATGACTATGGCAAAAATGTAACCTTTTTTGGACTAGATCATAAGCTGTCATATCGTGTGGGGTGGTTTTTTTTTTTTTTTTTTTGATAATTTATTTACCATATTTTCACGACTATAAGGCGTACCGGATAATAAGTTGCAGCATCAGTGAATGGATCTAATTCCATTTATAAGGTGCACTGGCTTATATGGCACACTCAGAGAAACAAAACAGTCATAAGTCGAACTTTAATCAACTCATTCACATTAACTCTTAACATTCATTGTTCAGTTATAAGATAAAGTAAATAAAAAAATAAAAAACCCAAAAAACAATACACACTTTTTTCAGTTCATTCTCCTCCATAAATCCATTAAATCCATCATCCTCAGTGTCTGATGTAAACAGTGGAGTGATTTCAGCTGCAAACATGTCCAAATTTCTCATTATTCAAGCCTCATTGCTATAACTTATCTGTTTAGTGATGATTTAGTGAATAGAGACTGTAGAGACGTCACTGGAGTAGGGGTAGGGGTAATATTTTGTTGTTTTCTTTTTTTTTTAAACACGCACAATGTTTGTGTCCATCAAGCTGGAATGAGACATTTTCCATGATATAAAAGCATGTGAATAAATAGGCTGTGAAGAACATACAAGGCTTTTGTACAGAAACTAATTTGGCATGCGTCAGTTGTTTGTATCGTGATCTGACTTGTTACATTTCGGTTTGTGTCACTGTTTTGCAGGTTCTAGAACTGATGTGCTTCTGTGGGTAATTGAACTTTTGCCCCAATATAAAGAATTTCCTTGTATTTGAAGTACCACTCTGTTGCAAATCTGTTCCCTCTCTCATTTGGCCTTTATAGGGTTTATGTTGTGAGAGAAGTCTCACAGTGAGTACATCGAGATGACAGAGTAAGTTTTTCTTTCTGCATGACCTCATTTTCATTTGTGTCAAACACATTTCAATCGACCTTGGAGTCCTCCCTGTCCACGTGGGTTTACTCTGGATGCTCCTGTTTCCTCCCACAGTCCAAAGACATTGTCTCGTGCTCTAAATTGGCCCATTATGAATGTATCGGTGTCAGTTAATGTGTTTGTATGACAGTAATGCTGTATTATCGATAGTATTGGACTGTGTGAAAAATCAATGCAGGATATTTAGTCATTTAGCAGACACGCTTACCCAGAAACAGACTGCAAGCAATTGTGGGTTAAGGGCCTTGCTCAAGGACCAAACAGTGGCAACTTGGCATAGGTGAGATTTGACAAGCAGGACCTTTTGGTCCACAGTCCACTATTAACACTAGACCACCACAGTCAGCTGAAAGGAATTATGACTTGAGGCTAAGTCTGGGGATTGAGAAAGTCTGGGATGGAATTTGGAATACTGGAATAGATGGCAATGTGGAATCTTATGTTCACCAGACACATTACACTAGTTATCTGGAATCACTGTTTGTGTTGTCATGTTTTGAGTCATTCACCATGAGTGATCAGATTTTGCAAGTGATAATTTTGCGTCAACTTCAAATGCGATTAATTTGCATCCTCGACCTCTAGTATTTCTGCCTTGGTTGTGATAACCTGAAGGGGCGGGTTTTCTGTAGTAGTACTGTAGAAGCGAAATCGAGGAAATGCTAATTGTAGGGGTGTAGTGATGCATCATGATACAAAAATGTCAGTGTATGCATCCTATAGGGTTGAGTCAGAATGACGTATTTTTCTAAAAAAAAAAAAAAAAAAAAAAAAAAAAAAAAGCATGTTCAAATGCGCATTGCAGGTAAGCTATTCTTGGACATTCACGCCAGCTTTACTACGCACTGTATGCTTTTTAGTTTTGTGTGTGTGTGTGTGTGTGTGTGTGTGTGTGTGTGTGTGTGTGTCTGAAATCCTCATCAAAACTGCTTAGAGATGGTCACAACAAAGCATTGCAGTTATGGATTGTGCCTGAGCAATTCGAGATACTCCCACAAGGAATACATGACGGGATTAACATTTAAAAGAAGGCTCGAGTATGGGGAAGACCAGACTTCACACACAAAAAAGTAAAGAAGGAAACGTATACATGCTCCAAACACTTCGTCGGAGAAGCGGGGCCAATACCAGCTACATATACTCCAGAACAGGTTGTTTTTTTACTGTTAATAAGTCAGTAACATCGCTATATAAACCCAAAAGTGCGCAAACGGCAGCGTGCTACTATACACTAAATACAGCAGGGCTTCTATAGAGTCTTAAAAATTTTAAAAGCATTGAATTCATGACTTCGGAAATAATATCTTAAATAGACTTTGAAAAGCCTTGAGTTTATATATCTGGGTCTTAAAGTCTGTGCACTATGTGTAACTTCTATCTATCACAATTTAAATGTTACAACCACATACCCAGGTCTCCCCCGACCGCTAAACAGCGGTCTACCGGTAACAGGCAAGCCTTGACAGTCTGTGATCGTTTCATGCAGAAATGTCGCTCCTGGAATATCGTTTTCACAGAGAGTGATGAAAGGTTGAATAGATGTAGCAGCAGCCCACGCTGAAACGTTTGTGCGAAACATCCGACTCAGTCGTGACGTCATTCGGACTCAACTCTATTGATGACTCTCATGTGCATTCTGTTTATGTAATGCCGTTATGAACACCAGAAGGCACAATCATCCAAACATACACAACCTTCTTAATTCATTAAATTGCAGTAGACTAAAGATTATATTTTTTTATAAGTACACACATTATTTCTCATTATTTTATAGTACTACAAAGGAATATTTCCACTCATTTAATATAGGGTGAAGCAACAATAGAGCATTTTATTTACAATTTTGAACATTTGTTGTAATTAATTGCAGGGGACTATAGTGTTTTTATTGTTTAAAAACATATTCAAGAAAATGTGCATTGTTTTAATTTCAGAAATAAAAAACACTTAAATCCAACTAGAGAGATGTGCATTTCCTGCAGAAAATGCGAGTGTGATTGCAATGATTGTGAAAAGATTCTCAAAAACGTGGAAAAACCTCACAAAAACACAAAAAACCCCCAAGAAAAACATGCAAATACATACATTCACATGCAAAAAATGAGAGAAAACACGCAAAAAACACAATGCGCAAAAACGAACAAAAATTCGCAAGAAGCAAAGATGCACAAAAATGAGCAAAAACGCTTACTTATGCATAAAATTGCATGGAAACGCAAATAAACAAAAACATGCAAAAAAACAAACCGCACGCAAAAATGGGCAAAATGTGCAAAACCACACAGTCACGTGCAAAAATTGCACGAAAACACAAACACCTAAAATTGCGCAAAAGTGAGCAAAAATTTGCAGCAATGCGAAAAGATGCGCAAAAATACGGAAAAATGCTCAATTACACATAACTTAGGGATGCACCAATATTGAATTTTCTGGGCCGATACGATAACCGATATTTAGCCCATTGTTGTGGCTGATACGGATATTAAAAACCGATAATTTATACTTTCTGTATTTACAAGAGTTTCACATTATTGTCCATTATAGTCCATACGTAAATGTTCACTATAAACAACAGTTGGAGAGGCTGACAGATATTTTCCTTCAGCTTGGCCAGGACAGGGAACCGACTTTTGTTGTTCCTCCACTATCCAAATGGACTTTCATACAGAAAACTCTGACTAAGACAAACATAAGGAAGCCAAAACTAATTTCTATTCAGTGTTACAGTCAGTCTATTGAGGCAAGATGCTTGTTTACTGGGAGAGTTGACTATGGATTTAAATTCAGGTTCTGTATCTGTGTGATTCAAATCCTATGGAATGGGCTGATGTTAATAAAGTATGCATGTTCAGTCAGACTTTGTTCTTCTTCAAATGCAGTGTTTTTGTGAATAATTTCATCATGCATATCCAGCAGAGAATTCCCATCTGACCTGGATCTTTTGCCTTGTGGTGCTTGTACTTTGTCGATGCTGTCAGGAACAGCGTTATCATTACTGTGATCAGTCAGACGATCGGTCCTACCTGTTCTCGCAACATTTCTATTGCTTTTTGTTTCCAAGTCAAAAATAGCTCCATAGCAGCATGGCAGAATTGCTCATTTACTGCCAGCAGTAAAGTTTCCTTGGCTGTTTTACTCGATAGTCAGCTTTCAGTGTTTTTAACAGACCTTTCAGTGTCTCGATCGAGGGGATCACATCCGATGCCACCGCTTTTGATGGTGATCTCATGTCAAATGCTCGACTGGTTCGAGAAGAGTTTTCAATAAGCACTGATTCAGCGATAGACTCGGCTGTATCTTGTAATCTGCCGCATACACAGTAAGTGCTCGCTTCTGTTCCAACAAGCTGCTTCACATGTAAAATGTGCTGTTCCACATCAAGAGGATATCTTATTAAAACTTTAGTTTGTTTTTGCACTTCTTTGAGACGGAAGCTAGCAATATGGCTTAAAATGACCCACTAGCTTTCTACTGACAGACATGCAGTGAAACTGTGAAAAACTTCCACACAGCAGACACGTTCACTCTAGCACAGGAGCGAGAGCGGTCATACGCCAGTGCACATGCGCAAAGCAAGAAAAAAAAGAACGTGGAAATATATCGGTTGGGATATCGGCTAAAATTCCAATATTGGACCGATGCCGATAACTGAAAAAAATTCCATATATCGGCAAATAATATATCAGCCACTGATATATCGTGAATCACTAATAAAAATGTGCGAAAATACGCAATCGCATAAAAACCATGCAGAAAACGCACAAAAACATGCCAAAATGGGCAAAACGTGCAAAACCGCATCAAAATGTGCAAAAACAAGCAAAAATGTGCAAAAATGCACAAAAACGTACAAACAGTCCTCTCTGCTAAGCTCTCTCTCTAATCACGCCCTAAATATCCTATGGGCGGATATTTTGGGAGTGATAAAAAGTGAACGGAGTGCCTGATCAGGGTGCCCCCCGGTCCATGCATACCTATTTTCGTTTTTCTAGCTCAAAAATTTACAAGAGTTACTGACGTTCGAAGTTGGCCGTAATGTTAAGTCAATGGGAAGTTTTTCTCGCGTTATCGCGCATAGCTAGCGAATGCTATGTTAGATTTCTTATCTGTATACAAGCAACCATCTCCCGAGAATTCTGCATGTTTTGGTGTTTGTCCCATGTCGATATCTCAAACTGCGGGACGAGTTAAGCGTCAAACGGATGAATAGTAAAAATCGGATTTTAGAAGTGTGATTACCTACTGCAATCACACTAATAATGAATTCAGTTTTGTTAATTTAATTGAATTGTCATCAGTGTATTGTTACAGCCCATACCATACCAGTTTCTTCAGCTGAGAATATGATTAAACCACAATCATTTCTCATTCATAACTCTCCTCCTTGATCAAAGAGCAACAAACCTAATAATACTCTTCTATAATGGTTCCTTGTTCTCACTGCATTATCTCTAGCCAAGGCTATGCTAAGTGCACCAAAATGATTGCCTTTTTGCGTCACCAAGCTTCCAGCCTTGCCTTGGTCCTGCCTATTTTTCAGAGAGGCAAAATGCACATGTTCAGCGTTATTGCAGCCTTTAGCGTAATGATTTAACAAAATCTTTTAACGACTCCTTTAAGAAACTAGAATTTAGTGCTGAATTTACATTATACAATTTTTTACTGAGTAATCTATTATTGAGTATCTATTATTGAGCCATGTTCCTGTAGGGAATTCAAGAATTCCTGCTCGAGTTTCTCCTATTTTTAAACATTCAGTTTTGGTGACATCTATTGAATATCATCTATTTCAGTGTTTGGAAGATGGTGAAAACTCCCACAGTCAGCCTTACTTATGGAGCCCTAATTAACATTAGGTTCCTGATTAGCATCAGCCTATCAGTAACCTGCAGTAATTATATTTATTTCTTGTCCCTTAGTACATAGAGTATTGTTTTTGTAGTGTCCCCACTCATTGCTGTGCCTCTTTTAAAAATTAAATATAGTCATTATTGGCTTTGCTCTGTCTGAGAGTGCTGACACAGTTATGGAAAAACACACCAGACATGTAGGGTGGAGCTTTCTGTACTGGCAAGCTCAAAACAAGCACCAGTCATACTTTGGGTGGGTGTCACCCTGGTGTATTTAGTCTGAGTGAAGTTGATTTCCAGAAAATAGACTGTTGAAGTCTCACAGAACAGCAGACTGCCATGATGGCTTAAGCGATGTAATGCCATAATGATGTAGATGTATGGAGTCCTACAAACATTTATGTTAATAATTAGATTCATATCTTAAAAAGAGTACAAAGTGTTCAGGTCATGTACCCTGTATGTCTGTCAGAAGATTAAACCAATTGTTCCCAATTGAAATGACAATCCTAGCAGATTGAACAAAGTAATACTTTAATTATTCAGTTAAATAGAAGATTAATCATTAGAGGTGTGATTATGTATAGTCTGTGATCATATCTTCATTATTGTATTAATGATGTGTGAACAGACTTTATCGGGAATATCATTCGCTTTGCAAATAAACAGTCAAAACACACGTTAAGAGTTCGTGTTCACTGCGTCATGTATCCAGGAACGACTACTGCACGTGCATAGTGACAATCACTGTCACCAGATATCAGGCTAGTAGAGAATTTTTGGCATGTGGATGCCTCATGGATGTGCAGCTGACAAATCTACAGCAACTGTGTGACTATCATGAATAACTATCATGTTATTATGGACCAGAATCTTTGATTTCCAGCACCAAGTTGAATCTACACCATGAAGAATTAAGGCAACCCTAAAAGCAAAAGGGATTCCAAACTGGGACAAGGGAATGGTGAGTGTATGTAAATGCATGTATAGAGGTACATTTTCAAAAATCTGAATATTATGAAAAAGTTCAATAGTTTTGTCACTTGTTTCAGAAAGCGGAAACCCATAAATCGATTCATTACACATAGTGAGACATTGAGACTTTATTTCTTGAAATTTTGATGCTTGTGGCTTCTAGATAATGAAATCCCACAGAGAGAATATTGCGTAAGAGCAATAAAAAAGGATATTTTACATACAAATA
The DNA here is from genome assembly GCA_033118015.1 of Loricariichthys derbyi. Classification (NCBI taxonomy): domain Eukaryota; kingdom Metazoa; phylum Chordata; class Actinopteri; order Siluriformes; family Loricariidae; genus Loricariichthys; species Loricariichthys derbyi. Next base: position 1,321 of record JAVSBU010345090.1, on the reverse strand, counting down.
TCAGGCTTCTGATAAGCATGTTCATTTGTATGCACTCAATACTTGGTTGTTCCTCTTTTTGCATTAATTACTGCATCAGTGCAGTGTGGGATGGAAATGATCATCCTGTGGCTCTGCTCAGGTTTAATGGAAGCCCAGGTTGCTTTGATAACAGCCTTTAGGTCACCTGCATTGTTGGGCCTGGTGACTCATCTTCCTCTTGACAATATCCCCATAGATTTTGTATGGGATTTAGATCAGGTGAGTTTGCTTGCCAATCAAGCACAGTAACACCATGGTCACTGAACCAGCTTTTGGTACATTTGGCAGTGTGGGCAGGTGCCAAATCCTGCTGGAAAATGAAATCAGCATCTCCATACAACTTATCAGCAGAAGGAAATAAGTGCTCTAAACTTTCCTAGTAGATGCCTGTGTTGACTGTGGACTTAAAAAAAAAAACGAAAAAAAAAAGCGGCCCAACACCAGCAGATGACATGGCTCCCCAAATCATCACTGACTGTGGAAACTTAATGCTGGTCTTCCAGCAATGTGGATTTTGTGCCTTTCAACACGTCCTCCAGAATCTGAGACCTTGATTTCCAAATTACATGCAATGTTTACTTTCATCTGGAAAGTGGACTTTGGACCACTGAGCTACAGTCCAGTTCTTTTTCTCCACAGCCTAGGTAAGAAGCTTCTGCTGTTGTCTCTGGTTCAGAAGTGGCTTGACACAGATGCCTCATTTTTGTAGCCCATGTGTAGGATTAGTCTGTGTGTAGTGGCTCTTGATCTTATCTAATATTCTAATTTTCTGAGACACTGATTTTTGGGTTTTCATTATCTGTGAGCCACAATCATCAAAATTTCAAGAAATAAAGGTTTAATATTTCACTCTGTGTAATCAACCTGTATAATTATTGGGTTTCACTTTCTGAAATTAATCACAAAATATATTGAACTTTGTCATGATATTCACATTTTGAGATGTACCTGTACATCAGGCATAATGTTAAAATCACTGACAGGTGAAGTGAAAAACTGACAGTGTGATACTGTGTTTTACATCCTGCTGGAAAACCTTGGATTCATGCACCTAATTCACCAGATCTCAATCTGTGGGATGTGGTGAGAAAATAAATTAGATCTATTGAGACCCCACCTTGTAACTGCAGGATCTAGACACCTTCAGAGGACTTGTGGAATCCATTACTTGATGGGTCAGAACCTTAACTGATGTTGGCGTTTTATGGCTGATCACGGTCTCTGGTTCGCTCTCGCTCTCGCTCTCGCTCTCTCTCTCTCTCTCTCTCTCTCTCTCTCTCTCTGTGTGTGTGTGTGTGTG
>JAVSBU010345081.1:0-10377 GCA_033118015.1 Loricariichthys derbyi | reverse complement strand
TGTGTGTGTGTGTGTGTGTGTGTGTGTGTGTGTGTGTGTGTGTGTGTGTGTGTGTGTGTGTGTGTGTGTGTATGTGTATATGTGTGTGTGTGTGTGTGTGTGTGTGTGTATATGTATGTGTGTGTATGAATGTGTTTGTATATATATGTGTGTATGTGTGTGTGTGTGTGTATGTCTGTATGTATATGTGTGTGTGTGTTTGTATATGTGCGTATGTGTTTGTATATGTGTGTGTTTATGTATGTGTATCTGTGTATTTGTGTGTTTTTTTCTCCGCAAATCATTCTCACAGGCAAATTTTGGCACTGTGACAGGGCCTTTATGATGATAGAAAGACAAATGTGTGTGTGCGTGTGTGTGTGTGTGTGTGTGTGTGTGTGTGTGTGTGTGTGCGTGGGTGTGTATGTATATGTGTGTGTATCTGTGTATATGTGTGTTTGTATGCATGTATGCGTGTGTGTATGCATGTGTGTGTGTATGTGTGTATGTATGTGTATGTTTGTGTGTGTATGTATACCTGGACAGAGAGGGGTAATAAAGCATGGATAAACCTTCCACACACAGCAGAACAGCCAAACCCCATGTGATCATGTGGTACAAAATGATGGTGCTGAACAGAAAAAATGAATGAACGGTTAGATGCCCCTTCTCTCCAGACTGCTGTACAAAACCACAATAAAGCAATGTGCTTACTGAGTTTTGTATTTTAGTTTAATTTTGTATTCAGAAGGACTAACATAATTCTATAGGTATTTCTAAAAACTAATTTGTCAGGATATGGGGGGCAAGGTGTAACAGAGGACCCATACGCAGACAGCTTCATGAGTAAGGGTAGGCTTTGTTTAACGTAAATAACAAAACTAAGAAGAACAGAAGCAAAGTAACAAAGAAAAGCCTAAAAAAGGAAACAAAAAAATGCCACAATGGAAAAACCCCAATGTCCGACGGGGCTAGGGCATGTGGTGACAACTTAGGACATGGCCAAGGTGCAGTGGACTTGGTTTTACAGTTGGCAGACCGTCCGGCCAACCATATCTATATGGACCCCATTTTTACAGCTGGATGTCTCAAACCGGCCAACCACTGAGACGAAGGGGAGACCCAAGCGAGGTCCGGCAGGGTGCAGTGCAGGGAGAGGTCCTGAGCAATGACCCACCTATGGCAGCAGTGAACATGCGGTATCCTTGTGTGGACCCTTTAGGTCCAGCGCTGCCTGGACAACCACACGCAGAGAGTGCAGGGGGTGCCGAGGGGATCCGGGCGGTGCAGAGATACAGATAACTGCCCCTACACTATCATGCTAAACCCTGTTGGTACCTGAGGTCTCCTGACCTTACTCCACCCTTCCTCTACGAAGGAAGGGTGGTACCTTCGTCCCTCACTTTCTCTGGTGCCAAGAGTGAGACTGGTGCATGCACCCTCAAACGTGACCCAAGATTACGCGCATAAGTACGGGATATATGCACCAGCCTTGGGATGTACCTAGGGTGTAGAGATGGAAACCATGCGTCAACTAAAACCCCATCTAAAAAAAGCCCCATGTCGGCTGCACGAGCCGCGGCGAATCAAAGCGATCGCTGGGTTGACAGATGTTACAAACGCGGCTTACAATTGATGATGGCCCAGCAAAGAATGATCCACACTGCTTGCTTTTTAAGCACTGATCACAGCTGAATCCAATCTGCAAGGCTGATGGTGACGCCGTCACCATCAGCCTTGCTGGGTTCAGCAGTAACGTCAGGCTCACGCCAAACTGCCAGTGGTAAACAAAATCATGTCTGGCATGACACCTGACATAAATGTCATCTTTGCCATTATTACTAACCTAATGCTGCTGAAATTAGGGTGATTTATGAATAATTCATTCATGATAATTGATAGATTATTGTTTCCCATACAAACGAACAGAGAATTTATATTATAATTATAATAATATTATAATTTATTATGAATACCTGATTCCAGCAGATCGTTTGACCACCAGAAATACATCCACTGCATAGAAGAATACCCACCAAAAAGAGGCACTATAAAACAGCTGGATCCACATCTGCAACATATCATTCAGGGTGTCATACATAAGATTTAAATTTGTGCCATATAAACTAGAAGCAAATGATGTTTATTCACAGGTTTGTCTTTTCTGACCACTGCCTTCACCCTACAGCCTTTGGCATGTCCAAATGCGTTCTGCCAATCATTAACATTTGCTTTGCAACCCATCATATCCACACATTAAACCAGACATTCACAGCACTGTACCACCTCTTCTCAATCTATCAATCTTGATAGAACTGCTAAAGGTTGACTAAAATATGCAGAAACTAAAAGTCCCATGACTCAGAGCTGTTAGCATTGCAGCAGTGACTGATGGTGTTAGTGTGTACTTACAGCAGTCCCCACACAGAAAACCTCAGGCCACGTGTTACTGCTGTTAGTGACAGATATTTCACTAACAACACCAGGAAGTCCAAGCCAAACTGAAGATCTTACGATAATTCCTTCAAAAGAGTGAATGAAAGAAGACGAAAAAAAGTGAAGAAAAAAAAAACAACAACAAAAAACTGAAATCTAGACGATTTTGAACGGTTTTTCATTATCCTATTAAACTCATGTTTCATTAACTTTTTGGAAATGAAAAGTTTTTGTTTTTTTAACAATTATTAACTTTCAGTTTAGAAGGAAAAACTTGGGTCAAACAATGAGTGAGTTAATTCTGCAGTGAGCACCTACCAATTGGTGTAGGATAGCTAACACACACACACACACACACACACACACACACACACACACACACACACACACACAGTTTTAAGCGGCTAATTCACAGGGAGAACGTGGAATCAACTTTTCCAGTACAAAACATTCCAGGCACACGATTATATTGAAACCAGTCCTCCACACTTACACTGGGCCACTTTAGCATAACCACTTCCACTGTCCATCTGAGTCCACATAAAGAGGTGTACCTAATAAAGTGGCCAGTGTGTGTACAATGCACTAATTCACACTAATATGTTAGCTGTTTGATAGAGAAAGACTGGAACAAGTAATTTTTGTAGACTTTTGAAACAATGTATTATATACAAGACAAAACAAATCAAAGCATCTTGTTTTTCTCCCATTTTTCCAGGTCAGGGTCGCAGGGTGTCCAGAGCCTATCCCCAAAATCACTAGGCCTTATTTAGAAGGGTACATCATGAAAAAGGCTCCAGTAATATGGAGTATACGCTACAACTTAATTATACACTATCCTTTTAATGTAACCACAGTTGTCCTCCAGTCAGACGACTTATGAACATGAAGTTGAGCAAGCTGCTATTTTCTCATTCATTAAAAATGTTATGCCAAATTAAAAGCTATAAAACACCATCATAGGTTTCCTTACCTGCACATCCCAGAATATCACAAATGCTGATAATGAAAAGAATCCTAGATGAAGAGGCTGGTTTTGGGATGGGGAATGACCCAAAGCGTCTATATCCTCTGTGTTTAGGTAGGATCTGGATGATGGAGAAAACCAAGCTCAGACCTGCACTTCCTATGCAAATAGCAGAGAAAAATGCAGGCTGGAAACTGACAACAAAATCAGTGGCAGAATCTCGATTCACACAGCAGAAAGTCTCAAGACGAGGAGAGGCCATGCTTCTGCCTAAAGACAATTCAAAATGAGGACAAAGCTAGCTCATGAAGAACTTTATCAACTAAAAGACTGTAATACTGACAACAGAAATCAGACTGCTTTGGGGATTGTTCCATGTGTTGGAGAGAACAGAGAGAGGAAAAAAAAAAACTTTTGTCCTTCCATTCATTCAATCACCCAGGAAAAAAAATATCACGAGATGGAGCATCATGTGCTGCTGCTTAATCCCCCTCAGGTCACATTTCTGGAAGAAATACTGGGCCAAAACTGCAGTGTGATGCTTCAACTTTATTATATTAGAAAAGCAATGGAACATTTCCTGTTATTAACCTTTATTAATCACTGATGATGATCCTAATCACAGCCAGCTTGTAAGATGTTTAGACCAGTCCAGGTTATACCAGTGGTTGTTTTTCAGGGAAGAAAGATTTCTTCCAAATTTGAGCCTCACACATGGAGAATGTAATATGACACTGCAGAGATTTCAATCAGTCATAATGATGGCACACCAAATAGTTTGCTTACACTGTACTTAACCTATTACGACCATAAATATGATCACTGTCGAGTAAATAGTATAATATTAATCAAGTCTAAGGTTAACACACATCAAATGTCAATTATATTGCACAAATTTGATTTAAGGAGAATTTAAAAACTTTATTTTAACACATATAATGCCCAATAATCCATTATTTTAACAAAATATTATTATAAAATGATATAATGTTATGGATACAAGTATAACATTTACAAATGAACAAAATGTAGCCACACTTAGCAAAAAAAAGAAAAAGAAAAAAAAAAAAAGATTTATTTTATGAACCTGCATCTTTCAATTATACAATGGATCACATTGGTGCATTGGGAAATAATTTTACTGTACAAGCTACTCTGTTATAAATTATATACCAAGAATAATAAAAATACATTATCATTAGTAATAAATTCCTTCATTAAGTCTTTGGGTAAAAGAGGAAGTTCTCGGGTTCGAGTTAGGGCTGCTTAACCAGATGTGGTGATGTGAGAGTCATCCTGAACAGCTAATTGGTCAGATAGAATGTCTATGACGTCCACAGTAGGTATAAGGTTGAGAAGGAGAAGGCCATGAGGACTGAAACTATAAAGACAAGAAGCTTCTGCATCCACAAACACACCTCCAGATTCTGCTCCAGTCGGGAATTAGCCGCCATCATCCGCATGAGCTGTAAGAAAATACATTTTAACCTATATTTAATACATTTATTTTCAAAGCTTGGGCATGCTCTAATGAAAACTAATTTCATATTCCACATTATCACAGATTACTGATTCAATTGTGCTGGAAAAATCGACTATTATGGGAATTTCCTGTTCTGCTGTACCGTTATAACAGAGAATCATCCTGCATCATAACACCAGGTGAAATCCAATCACAGCTGTTATTTCTATGCCGCTTAACATCCATCCGATCCTTTCAATTTAAGAGCTGAGATATTAAAAATTCATGTCTCTTAATGTTAGTTAAGCTGCTCACCTCAACAGTTAATCAACACTATCCATAAGCAGATGCAGGAGTTAAAATCTCAATACCTTAACGGTCATGTGCTCACTCGTTTGTTAGCTCACATTTGGACTGAAGATGGTTCTCCATTTTAAAAATAGTTTTAAAGACTGCCCTTTGTCATCAGTCCAAGCTGGTGAACATGGTGCCATTAGTTTATTTCTGATGTGCATCCCTTCAGTGCCTCAATTTGCATGATAATGCACCATGTCACAAAGCAAATGTCCACTCAAATTCATAAACATGACAGGGAGCTGCATGGTTAGTTAAGGTAGGTTAGTATATCAGGTTTACTGTGGCAAAAATACCTTCATTACTTCTTATATAGTCAGCTTTTACATTTGTCACAACAAAGAGAAAGGAGGAGATCTCTGCAGTTAGCTCGCTCTGTGCGCTCATATGTGATGTTGATTCAGCATGAGCTTGATAAGTTACACTGCACATTACACAGCCGTTACAGAGCATGTTATACAGAGCGTTACATAGCGCGTTACACACCACATTACACAGCGTGTTACAGCGCATTTACTGATACAGTGCGTTACACGGCGCATTACAGAGCATGTTACACAGCACATTACACAGCGCATTAGAGCGTGTTACAGTGCATTACAGAGCGCGTTACACAGCGCATCACACAGTGCGCTACACAGCGCATTAGAGTGTGTTACACAGAGCATTACAACGCGTGTTACACAGTGCTTTACAGAGCGTGTTACGCAGCGCGTTAGAGTGTGTTACACAGAGCATCACAGAGCGTGTTACACAGCCCGCTGCAGTGCGTGTTACACAGCCCATTACAGTGCGCGTTACACAGCTCTTTACAGAGCACGTTACCCAGCGTGTTACATAGCGCATTATAGAGGGCATTAGTGCGTTACAGAGCATGTAACAGAGGGCGTTAAAGCGCGTTACACAGCGCGTTAGAGCGTATTACACAGTGCATTAGAGTGTGTTACACAGCATGTTAGAGCGCATTAAGAGCGTGTTACACAGCGCATTACAGCATGTTACACATCGTGTTACAGAGCATTTCACAGCACGTTAGAGCGTGTTACACAGCGCCTTACAGAGCATTACACAGCATGTTACACGGTGCGTTACACAGCAAGTTAGAGTGTGTTACACAGCATGTTACACAGCATGTTACAGAGCATGTTACAGAGTGCGTTAGAGCGTGTTACACAGCGCGTTACCCAGTGCGTTAGAGCGTGATACATAGCGCCTTACAGAACATTACACAGCACGTTACAGAGTGCGTTACTGAGGGCGTTACAGAGCATGTACCACAACTAGTGCTATCACAGAACTAAATGACAAGTTTGGAATTTTAAACAGAATAGCATTGCTCACCAATGTTTGCAAATCATGTGTGTTAATAGTTGATGGGCTGCATACACTTTCACTCAAATTGGTCAAAATGGACTTCGGGGCTTCAAGAAGATGACATCGAAGCCTATAAAAGACAAGATAAGATTTATGTGGACAGTTTAAATCTGATAAATGTGTTTCTTACATTTATCACAGTAAATGGTTCATGATTCTCATACAACACCACTATATTATTAGACATGAGGAATAATGAAGAAAGACAATTTGAAATATTAAGGGGGGTTTATTAATTATTTCATTAACTAATGGGAAAACATTTAAGCTACACTTGTATCATCACTGAGAACAGTAACTTCCCTACTCGTAAATGACTGTTGTGTCATGTTTAGCAACAACAAATGCATTTACTGATAAATGGAGGCCAGAATTTTGGATTTTCATCTTTCTTTGCACAAATGCTTTGATTTCAGCCACACTGGGGATTTGTAAGTGTTTGACTGCTTCCTGTCATTCTAAGTTCAAGTCAGTTCACTCTAAAACTTGAATGTTCTTAGTGGCTTTAGCACTCCATTGTCTTTGGCTAAATTCTTTTTCATTAAGTATGAACCCTGACAGATATTTCCTGTTTTTCTAGACAACCTTTCATTTGATAATAACCTTCCGTTCTTGCATTTCAGACATGTAATAGATTACAAAAAATTTGGGAGTCAGGCAAATTAGGGCTAAGTAATAAGGTTAAAAAAGAGGGGAAAAAACCCCCCACTATAAATTATGTGATTTCAAACAGGTAATTGTGGTAGAGGAAAGGCTGAGAATTTTAAGAGCAGAGATGGTGTGAGAAAATGATTGAAATGGTTAAAAATGTTTCTTAAAGAAATATACATTTTTTTAAAACCATTTTCTGCATACCCTCAAAGGCTACATCTCATTTCTCCAGAACTGTCTGATGTTCCCTTACATTTTAAGACATTGTGGAAGGTCACAACACTCCAAGCCTTCCAGGCGATCTCAAGGGAACTGGAATTCCCTTCATACACCGCCGGGAGGCGTCAGCATATCGTGGGAGAGCGGCTTGATTAGCAAACGAGTCTCACCTCAATATTGAGACCCGTTTGCTATTTAAGCTTCCACCTCCCGTGCACGTTCGCGAAGTATTTCCTCTTTTCTAGTGTGCCTTACCGAGCGTTTTTGTGGATTTGCTATTTTTGGATTATTGACCTTATTGCCTGCCTTTTGACTCTGCATTTTTGCCTCTCTCTAGTGTTGTATCTGCCGGTGTTCACCTTTTCCGGTCAACCTTGATTTAGCCTAGCCCTGTATGTTCTTCATAGTGTTCGTTTGGTTTGCGTCTCATTTTCGGTTGTTATACTTGTACGTCGTTTGTGTTAATAAACATTTCTTTTATATTCTGTGTTCCTCTGTGCCATAATGCTGTCACAGAATACTTCGCTGATTCAACAACAGACGGCGGAAGCATGCTTCTTCCAACAGGTTGTAGAAGCACAGAACCTAACTCTGGGTGGACATCATGCCGCTATAGCACAAGTAACCCAGACCGTTCAGCAGCTTGAACAGGGCCAAGCACAGCAGCGGCAAGATCTCTCTCAGCTCTCCAACTCTCTCCAGCAGCGAAGCGTCCGTGGGGAGGATGCTTGTTCCGTGAGTAAACCCCAATATTATGATGGTCAGCCCGACGCTTGCGCAAGCTTCCTGCTTCAATGCGAGTTGCATTTTGACTGTTCGGGCCCAGGTTCGGATAAGGCCAAGATTGCTTTCATTATATCTAGACTTACCGGCACAGCTTTACAATGGGCCACAGCGGCTTGGGACTCTGTAAGGGACCTCACGTACCCTGACTTCAAGCGCAAGTTCCGGGTCGTATTTGATCACCCAAGCGAGGGCAGAAGCGCTGGAGAGAGACTGTCCTTCTTATGTCAGGACAGACAATCTGTGGCTGAGTTTGCTCTCCAATTCCACACCTTGGCAGCAGGTAGCGGATGGAATGAGCCTGCCCTACTGGTAGCCTTCCGTAATGGACTTAACCCCGTCATTCCGGGGCTTCCCTGATTGCAACTCCATGTCCCCAGCATCTCCTGGAGGGCCAGGAGATCCTCAGCTGGTCAACACTCCACGTGTCTCAGGCGGCAGAGACTTCGACTCAACGCTACGTCCGCTGATATTACAGCGAATCCCTCAGAGACCACGATACCAGCTAAGTACCATGACTTTCAGGAGGTGTTCAGTAAGTCCCGTGCCACTTCACTGCCGCCCCACAGGCCTTATGATCGCTCTATTGAGTTTGTGGAGGGAGCGGTTCTATCCAAGGCACGTATTTACCCCCTATCATGGCAGGAGGAGATGGCCATGTCCGAATATGTGGATGAAGCCTTGAAGCAGGGCTTCATTCGTCCATTCAGGTCCCCGGTAGTGGCGAGGTTCTTCTTCGTCAAAAAGAAGGACAAAACCCTCCATCCATGCATCGCTTGCCGGGGCATAAAAAATATCTCTCGCAAATATCCATACCCTTTGCGATTACTTCCAGCAGCACTCAAACAACTGAGATGCGCCAAGTTCTTCACCAAACTTGACCTCCGCAGCACGTCTAATCTGATTAGAATCAGAAAGGGGGGCAAGTGGAAGACCGCTTTCATCACCAACCGGAGCCATTATGAGTATCTGGACATGCCCTTTTGGTTATCAGTTGCCCCATCGGGTTTTCAGTCATTCATCAATGATGTGCTCAGGGACATGCTCGACAGGTTTGTTATCGCCTACATAGACGATATCCTCATCTACTCTGCTGACCTTCAGAGCCATGTGTGGCATCTCTGCACAGTCCTCAAGAGACTGCTACAAAACAACCTATTTGTTAAAGACGACAAGTGTGAATTTCATTCTCAATCAATCTCTTTTTTCAGGATACCATATCAGCTCTGGGGCATTCTCATGGAGGATCAGAAGGTGGAGGCGATTACGAAGTGGTCCACTCCGGTGTTGGTGAAGGACCTGCAGCGGTTCCTGGGGTTTGCGAACTTTCACCGCCGCCTCATATGCAACTACAGTCTGGTGGCAGCTCCCTTAATGGCTCTGTTACGAGGTAATCCACGCAAGCTGAAATGGAACTCTCAGGCCGAATCTGCCTTCAGAGCCCTCAAGCAGGCATTCACCTCGGTGCCCATCCTCCACCATCCCGATCCTGAACACCCGTTTGTCGTCGAGGTGGATGCCTCTGAGGTTGGAGTTGGGGCCATACTTTTTTAACGCCAAGGTAAGCCCGAGAAGCTATACCCAATAGCCTTTTTCCCCACAAACTATCCCCAGCCAAGCGTAATTATGGCATTGGGGATAGGGAGCTGCTAGCCGTTAAATTGGCTTTGGAGGCTCAAGGTGGCCAGGTTCCCATTTTCGGTCCTAACTGACCACAAGAACCTGGAATACCTCAAAGGGGCCAAGAGACTCAACTCTCATCAGGCCCTCTGGTCGCTTTCTTTGCACGGTTCAATTTTAATATAACTTATCGGCCTGAGTCTAAAAATGTCAAGGCAGATGCCCTTTCGAGGTACTATTGGGAGGAGAGGGAGTCCGAACTCCACAAGCTTCCCGAGCCCATTTTGCCAAACTCTGTCTTTGTCAGCTCAATACAGTGGGACCTAGACCGACGGATTGCCAAGTCCATCAGAGAGCAACCGTCGCCCAAGCAATGTCCTAAGGATAAATTATACGTTCATTCTCCTCACCGCGCAGCTCTAATCACTTGGGCTCACTCTTCTGTAGCAGCGGGCCACCCAGGAGAGGTGCGTACTCAGCAACTTATTGCTCAACGCTATTGGTGGGAGTCTATGCACAGAGACATCCATAA
>JAVSBU010345062.1:0-10378 GCA_033118015.1 Loricariichthys derbyi | reverse complement strand
AGTTTCGGTAAGCCAAATCTCGGTTAACTCGGGCGCAACCGTGTATGTGTGAACGAGGCTTTACACTACTCCATACTTAGCACTTCACACCATGTTATAGATAATTTGAGGTTTGTAGGTGCTCTGACCTCTATACACATGCATCCTTGGGCATCCAGAAGCAATTCAGAACAAGTATTTTATGCATTCCGTACTTCAGGCACTCCATGGTCAAGTTGTGATTTCTTCTAGACATTTCCTCTTCACCATAAAAGTACTTAGAGTTGACTATGGCAGGTTTGTCAGAGACATAACTGAAAGGTGTCTTTTCTATGACAGAATCTTGTCAAAAATCATTCTCCTGTCTGTGTCTTAAGACTGCAGGTGTACAGCATCAAGCCGTGCAAGCAATAAATACGGCTGATAATGCCAATAATGCAGATCTAAAAATGTCTTTAATGGCCGGGAACTGTCAGAGGACACTACTACTTGGAGTAGTCTCTGTAATTTACGCATCTTGATCCATCAAACAGAAAAATCCATATGGTAGAGCGCACTGTAATTACTGACGGTCCCTGTAATTTCTGTCAGCCTTTCGTTATAAAGTTGTGTTGGTACACACGCCGAGACCTCATTTGCATTCAGAACTCAATTATTTTGTTCTTCACCATTCTCAAACAAACAAAAACACTTCCATCACTTCAAGTGTCATATTTAGGACTTTAACTTGTGCTTGACAAATTAAAATACGCCACAACACTTGAAAACATCTTGGAAAAACACTTTTGCCCGCTCGTTAAAGTGACTTGTGAATGGTGTGCAAAAGTATGGGTAAACATGTCATGCAAGTTCGTTCCCTGCAGAGGTCATCGTAACGCCAAACACCTTCAGTTCAAAGTCAAAGTCAAATTTGATTTCTATAGCACAATGGAACATCGTTTCAAAGCAGCTTTACAACTAAAGATTATCTTCTAATAGTTGGACCAAGGATAGCTTTTGCAAGAGCAAGACTTCGTAGAGATTGATATCACTGTTTAGTTGCTGTTTATTATACCATCAAAGGCAGTTGCATTTTTTGAACACCAGAGGGCACACTCCAAAATGCATTTACAAAAACATCTAATTTCTTTTAACGTCAGCAGACTAAATGGCTTTTTGTTTAATGCCACGTACAAGAAAAGCACATTGAATTGTTATTATTCAGAAATAATAAAGGATTAATTTCAGTTATTTACGTTTTATTTACATTTTAAAGCTTTACAAACTCTGCAAATCTACAAACCAAAGTTTTTTTTAGTTATTCATGGAAATTGCATCATTTTGAATTGTTTACACTTCATAAATACAAAAAAACCATGAGAAAATGAAATTGTGAACTCAGTATCGTAAATCGAATTGAATTATGAGCATTGTTAGACGACTAATAATTATTAAATGTTTTTCAGGACACTATAAAATATTTAGGTTACATACACATATGAGCCATAACAATGTTCATTCACAGACTGAGTAACCAATAAAGTTGGCTATCTCATGGACCAAAAGCTTGAGGGTTCAGATTCCACATCCAGTTGTACCCTGTAAGATTCTGTCAGTTGTAAGTCACTCTGCTATATGACAACGTAATGGTTCACATCAAGATGTGGGATGTATTCGATGTCGATTGAACAGCTGATTCTCACAGATGACATGTTAAATGTGGGAGAAATAAACAGGCATACAGGCCAGAGTTTCAACTGGGGTTGGAGTGACTCTGGACAGCAATGGCAAATACAAATGCAGTGGAGGAACAAACCGGAAGTTTATGACATAATTCGGATGATCCGTGTTATCCCAGCATTCAAAATAAGTACTTTGTTACCATGCAATCTTGATCCGACTATGAGTAATGCAAAGCATGGCATAATTATTTCCCTCCATCTGCCCACTCTGGACACTTTGGTCCACTCAATTCACACAACATGTTGAGGCGTCATAGAAGCAACGTGCTACTTTCTTCTTTCTGAGCAGATTGAAACAGAAGTGGTACTAGTTTCACATTGGCCTTACAGCCATATTCATCATCTCTTAAGAGCAGTAAACATTCAGTTTGGATCTATGCCAAACGATGACCTTTAGCAGCACTGGACCTATTTTTAGCTCTAGGAACCCTGTGTAAAGGACAAACCGATCAATTTATACCCAGCAGCTCGCTTTCCAAATAACCAGCAGCCTTTCCAACACACCTAGACAATGCAGGACTCGCAAAAATGTTTGGATGGAATGCATGACGTGTTTATTTATCCAACATTTACATTAGTATTACAAAAAAAGATCACATACCATAAACGTTGATTTCCTTACAACGTTAAAGTAGTCCTTTCAGAAGATGTCCATGTCCATGTGGTTCACAGATACTGAATTGCACACTACAATAATCTACACAGACGAGACCACATAACAAAACAGAATCACACATATTAGATACAAACGTTCCTGATTCCAAACTGAAACAATGGATAACACTATTAGTGTTATGGGGGCACCCCTGTCAATCTGGTTTGCTAATGTGACAACCTCGGAAGCTACAGAGGTGGGGACTGAAACAGATTCAAACCATATTTGCAGTATTTAATCACCTGTGGTTGGTTAGCATCTGAGTTCTGACTCTTAAGCACTTGGGTTTCTGAGGTTGTAACTAGACCAGGGGTGCCCCCACATTACAGTTGCTTGTGGAGCTGTAATGTCAGTGATATAAACATTTCCCAAAATAAAGGAGTGGAAAAATACTCCAAGGCAACGTCATTTAAATAAATAAGATGTAAACGATTTTTGTTGCAAACTCAAAACAATCCTCAGTTGCCCTTGATTTTAAAGCAAAATTGCTACGATAAAATTTTACCTTGTAAAGAGACACCATTCCATAAATTCAATAAAACAAAGGTACAAAGGAATTTTATTGTCTGTCTGATACTTTCCTTAAACCATGCAATGTTGCAGCATCATGTTCAATGTCTGATTACCGCCTGCGTTACGTGGATTTTACTCATTAGTACAAATTTCAGCAAGGTTCCCTAATTTAAACACTCCTTCCATAACCCTGGTTTCAAAGGCTACAGAGCTTGGGAGAGGGGCTACATAAATATCTATTACAAGTGCACCAATCCTGGTTTTACTTTTCCTGATACCAAAGCAAAATGTTGACTGTTATCAGATAGTAGTTTAGATACTTTAGGCCAGACTTTTTTAATTACTTGTTTGGCAGATCCGCCGATGTTAGTTTTCCACGTTTTCGAAAAAAAATGAAATTGGGAAAAATCGCCTTACTATATTAGATGAAAACGGCAATTTAAAACTCGCGCCATCGCGACTGATGCATGCGGAGAACGTACCAACATCTGTCGTCACAAACCCATGAGCAAACGAAGCAAATCAGAGAGTAGCGGTCATGAGAGAGAGAGAGAGGTCAACTTAGCGACTCTATATTTAGCGACTTTTCAGAATATCTAGCGACTTTATTTTTTAAAAAGTGAGTAGCGACAAATCTAGCGACTTTTTGTGGTGTTATTGGAGACTTTTGGAGACTCTGAGATGAACTGCGCATGCCCAAAGCTGCAACATCATGAATGAAAAGTGAGTAGCTTTAGCGGTCATTTATTTGTATTTTTTTGCTTTGATATTGTTCTGAATGTATGATACGATGTCCTGCTTGTATGCTGGGAGATTTGATGTGATGTTTTTAGCCATATAGTGCCCGTTGGTTTGGCTCCTGATGTTCATTAATTGAAAATTAAAAAAAAAAAAATCCTAAAGTGAAATTTTATTTTTATTTCCGCCACCGTATTCAGGTTTTCATAACAGAAATCAGCCAAACAAGAAATAAAAAAAGTCTGGCCTTAGATACACAGGGTTTTATTTTAAACTATAATATTAATTATAATATGAGATCATTTATTACAGTATTGTACAATACAGTCATTTTGATCTTTGTAGGTTTTATAAAACTTCAAACACTTGCTGTTTGAAGTTTTATATAAGAGGTACATAAGGCAATTATATAAGAGGTACATAAGGCAATTTTTTATTTCCTATTATGACTCCTAAAACCTCAGCCGTTAAAGCGAACGGACATTAAAGTGTGCGTCTTCATTTTAATTTCACTTAACTTAAACTTTTTGGCTACATGAAAATGATATATTAACTTTAGATGGCAATTTTCCTATATTGGGGGCTTTTATTCTGTCGCACCACAGCACAGATAAACAGCCGTGGCAGAATTCATGCTTCCTGGAGTTTGTATATGTGCATATATGACACATCTGGCTCCTAGCCAATTTACTAATTTCATAAGGTCAGTATTGGATTGGTGCATCAATAATGACATGATGCCAACGACATCATTATACAAATATATTATTATTGAAGAAATATGCAACTTTCCAAGCTCTGATGATACTGTACTGTATCAGCTACACAACACATAGCTGAGAATTCAGGGTTCGCGCAAAACATTGTACATCCATAAGTTCATCATTTATGGTCCTGCTTAAAGATTCTGTGTCACTGCAGGAAGCCGCTCATGATGCTTCTGGTTTTGGTGGGGAAAATGAACAAACGTAGAGAAAATTGGGAGCATTCTACAGTGTGATAATACAGAAGAAACAACTAAGGAGCATCAGGCTTATTCCTGCCATATGCTAAAATAAATCCCTTTATCTTTTACGGCATAAGCTGCACTGAGATCTCGCCGCTTGTGTGAGAGATCTGGAGGATTAACTTAATTTGCAGTAACAAACAGAGTGGCAGTTTAAGTGCAGTTTAAGGACCCTTCCCTAGCTGTTAATTTGTCGCGCTTTGCATCCACCTTTGGAATCATTCCCAGATTGAACCTTTCATCTGTGTCTTTTTTTAAGGATTCGTATAAATGCTGAGATGAATCAACTTTTTGGGACACAATGCGATGACTATCTTACACATGTGACTGGAAGAAAAATGAGACGTTAAAGCTCTGAGCTGAACTGTACAGGACATCTACACTGGTTTAAGTGGTGACGTACCAATGTTGCATGCAAGATCATTTTTGTCACGGGCTTCAGTTAATTTGCACTATTTACACGTAAATATCCTTGACAGGCTCTCACAATGGTTGCGCTTGCCAACAAGACACAGTTTAAGTCCATCATTTTGATGCAGTTCGATATATTTTCACTGTGACTAAACACAGACGGATGTAAATTTATCTGGTAATATTGAATAAAGAAATGTGAGGGTCTGAAATTTCAGGACTGGAACTTGAACTTTAGAGCAAAACACTAGCTGTGAATAGGATTCATTTTAACCTCAAATGAGGCCTAAATTATTATGACTAAAAATGCTGCCTCACCCTACCTGATTCGTACAGGAGCCTTTAATGACCTTCCTGATGTCACAATTCCATGTGCCTTGCCACAGATTCCCGAGACTCAGCGCTCCTCTGGGTGAGGGTTACTAGTAGTGACTACTGCTGCAGGCTAGTGTTAAATGTGCTCCTGTAAGAGACACCAACTGAACTTATGCAGGGTTAATAGATATACAACGATCAGCCAACGCTGTTAACCAACCCAGCCAAATTAACGTCCACAAGAACGGCTTCCCACCAGAACATCATCCAGAGCATCACACCCCCTACACTTAAGGCCCATTTATACTCAACGTTAAACACGGAAACGGATAAGGACAGAGCCTTTTGTCCGTACTCTGCGTTCATTTACGTACGTTTTTTTGCACATTTCCTGGAAGCTTGCGAATGCGTACAGTACGGAGCAATCCCACTGGAAACCGTGGAGGGATTAAAATCAAAGTCAATACAAGACGTGACCACATAATATGGACATGTAAAAGAAAAAATGGTGGAACTATTTGAAGAGCGGTTGTGCGAGTTAGTTCAAAACTTTAATCACTTGTATGATGTAACTTCACTGGGGCACAGGGACAAGCAGTTGGCACAAAACAGTTGGGAGGAAATTGGAAAGCAATCGCGATCTTTGATTTTTACCCCGAACTGCCCTCTACTGGATGTGTTGCTCAACAACCATTTCAACGGCGCTGACGCATGGAAGTATGTGGGGAAGTGATGGATATATCGCTTGAAAACATACGCACACATTTACGTAGACGGAGGGAGTATAAATGGGCCTTTACTGTCATGTCGCCATTATGATACCACCATTGAGGGAATCCCATGAGCTTTGCTCATCACAGTGGTCTGTCCCTGGTTAAATTGGTTCAGGTCTTCACTGCCAACCAACATGTCAACTATTATAAGCTACCTTTCACTTATAAGCTAATATATTACAGAGCATAACATGTGCTGCTGTAACAAGATGTTGGCTGATCTATGTATACTTGCTCATATATATATATATATATATATATATATATATAGAATCTGTATATATTGCTATAAGATCAGCGGACAGAAAATGAGTCACCTGTGTCTCAAACACGCCTATTAGTATTTATTACCTCCATGGCCACGAATAACAGCTGTGATCCGATTTGACATGGACTGGACAAGTTTCCGGAAGTAGGTGACATCATTGCTCGGCCACTCTTACATAAAATAATTGGCGAGTTCACTTCCCAGAGGATTCACATTGGGGATTCTGTGGGCCGGTCCAGTCACATGTGCAGCCCTTTGAATGGAAGAACTATCATCTTGAAATAGAGGAAGAGGAATGACCCTAACCCTAGCAGCTCAATGAAGGTATTGTGGCACAAATTTACTGTCACAACCAAACAACCCATTTCCGGGTAATTACAACACCCCCAGAACATTGCAGAACCTCGTCCAGCTTGAACTACACTTTTCACACAGTCCTCATTGAAGGCTTCCTAAGGTCCTCGATGAAGATGATGAGTAGCATCATTCACAGCCAGGCAGAATTTTTGTCTTGTCGCCCACTGTAACTGTGTGCAGAAGTGGGCAACGGCCTCTTGCGTGCCACTCTTCTCCATATGGTCACGGTATGCAGTTCCCTGCGGAGAGTTCTTTCAAAAATTGGTTGTGAAGGACCTGCATTGACCTCTACAAGCAATTCTTGCCTGGAAGCGAAAAGTGATAGTACTCACAAGCCATGAAACATGCTGGCAGTCCCTGTCTGCCAATTTTGAGATTTTTGCCAATGCTGGTAGACCTGTATGACTGTACACTTCAATACACTTGCAAGTTCAGCTACTTCCTTCACACTATGACATTTGGCACACCCAGGTGCATAACATCTGCTTTGCAACCCATTTTCCACACATCAAACAAACATTTGCTGCACTGTGCCACCTCTTCTCAATCTATGAATCCCATCGCACACCCCGCACGCACTCATAGCCTGATCATCCTCGAGCAATGCCATCTGGAGGAGCCTGAAGTTACTACCACCTTAAACACGCAAGGGTGACTCATTTTTTGGCCAGGGACCATACAAGACTTGGCAATTGGCAAAGGAGTATCAATCAGCTGATCACTATCTATGCCAAATGTCATGTATTAAATGAAATATAATAATTTAACTATATAGTGGTTCCCCTGTGGTCAATTTCTGATCAATAAGTTTGGGGGGAAGGTTCAGGTAACACAATGTAAATATGATAAAGCTTCGATTCGTTGCAGTATGACTATAAAATAAGAATATTATAATAGTACTGTAACAGTGACGCTTCTTAGACTCGGAGATCATATATAAAAAAGCTGTGCTGTAGCTCCACCATTAGGATCTTCTTTTGCATGAGGATACTGCATCATTTTGCCAGCCACTCTGCCTGTGCTTGCTGTAGCATTTTAGTGAAGAAGAAGTAGTAAAAAAGATGCTGAAAGAAACAAGAGCGCTCTGGTACCCGGTGCATGGCTCCCTTAATCTCCTGTCTTGCATTCAAAAGCAGTTCTAAAACATTTGTCGCTCCTCTGTTCCGTAATCTGTAATTCATCACATGCACTCATGCTTGCTCTCTCAGAGGTTTCAAAAGACCGAAAAAGCATGAATCCTTTTACATTTACATTCATATGAATCAGTCCCCAGTGCTGGTTAAAAGAGGCTGTCTGTTTTAAAAAGGAAAGTCTTCTCCTGTCTTCTCTAACCGGTCCGAGATGAAAAAAGGGCAGTCAGCAGTGCAGGATCTTCATGAAGGCCTTGCGGAACTCCACGTTGAAGGTGGTGTATATGATGGGGTTGATGGCGCTGTTCACGTAACCCAGCCACGTGAAGGCGTTGTACATTTCCAGCGGCACGTAGCAGCTCGTGCAGTGGGTCTTCAGTATGTGGGTGATGAAGAAAGGCAGCCAACATATGATGAAAACACCTGAAAGAGAGGAACACTGCTAGTTCCTGGAGCTCAACTTATTTTTTTCACAGTGGAATTCTCTAGATCTAGACCGAATAAGAAAATAAGCAGAAGGCCCAGATGTACAACAGCACAAGAAAAGTAGACGAACATGATTATGAAGGTTTAGAAATAGATTTAAAAAGAATTTTCTGTTCTCGTCCTATCCCTGGAGAACACAGGGTGCAGGCATAAGCATGCCATGGACGGGATGCCAGTCCATTACAAGGCTGGGTGCTGTTATCCTCCTTTGTTTGACCTTCTCTTTAGATTTTACATTTACAGCTACACTAGCAGATGCCCTTATTACTCAATTGTCCAGCAGTGGCATCTTGGCAGTACTTGGACTTAAAACCCTTAACCTCCTGGCTAGTCCAGAGACACTGCAGAGTCTCGATATTTGGTCTCCAGGGTGATGAGATATAATCTAGTAACCCTTCACCATCTGAGCGCTACATAAATTGTTTTAATGGTTCTTTTAGAGGCACTGCATTAATGCTTCACAGGCCTCACCTAAAACAATGGCTAACATCTGCGTGGCCTTCTTCTCCTTGTGCTGGGAGATCTTCCTCTTGCTCATAGGCTTGGTGATGGTAGTGCACGTTTTGCCATTGGACAAGGTCTGTGTCTCGAAAGCCTTGGCTTCCAGGGCGATTTGCGCATCATTGGCATGCCCGTTCTTCTCCTCGCTGTTGGGTTGCCATTCCACACTGTTCGGGCTCTGACATGCCAACACGGCGCCCGCCGGAGCCGCCGCCAGCTTCACCTTCTCCAGAGGACTGGGGCTCACCACTAGGGCCATCTCAACACTGCTGTCCTTCTGCCCCATCTCCTTCATCATCAGCTGGTAACAGAGAGAACAATGTACATTAATCTACAGGAAATAACAAGGAACATGTGTGTACAATAACAAGGAACATCTCCTGGTTACCTCCCTGTGTGTATATACACACACCTCTGTTGTAGTATATGTGTGAGACATTGTGCCTACTTTATCTATTTCTTATATCTTCTACTGCACTTAGTGTGCTAAAGCTCATTTGTTTGGACTTGTGCCTTTATGAGGGGGGCCTTGTAAAGACTGTTGTTCCTCTGTTCTGTTTAGTCTCTTCTCTCCTTTTCTGGTATCCAGTCCTCCGATACATTGTCTTATTACATCTGTGTGTATATATATATTTCCTTGTGAGATCTTCTGTCTACTTTCAGCTCTATCTACTTAGTCAATGTTCTTAACATTTTGTGTTTAGCCTCAGTTTTGTTCTGTGCTTGTTCTGAACTCACTGGCAGCTTGTTGCTCATTCTTTAGGCTGTTGATTTGTTCATCTTGTTGCTCACCTGTTTACCTTGTCTAGACTTCATAGTCCTATCTTTGTTTCCTTGTTTAGATTACTTTATACTGTTACTCTGTGTTTCAGTGTCACTAAAATCACTTTGAAATAATGAACTAACTAAAATTTGAACTAAACACTTTGAACTAACTAAAAAGTCTGGGTTTCTACCAAGTTTCTGTGTTAAGCCTTTAAGGCACTACAGCATTATCATGAAAATAGAGGACACGTCCATAAAAAAGCCAGCAGACGTACTGTTTTCTTGCCTTTATCCGACAGACTACCGTTGGTCTTGACGACGACAGTGCAGAGTTTGACATCCTCTGGCTGTGTGCACTTTTCCTGAAGCAAGGACAAGAAAGAGGTTTCACTGAATATTTTCAGCAACAGATTGCTTTTCCTTTTGTGGTAGCAGAACTAGTATTACTCATAGCTCATATTACTTAATTACTTATAGCTGTGGAACTCTTATATCCTACAAATAAATGTTGCTTGTCTGTAGCTCTTCCCTCTGACTTTGATAATGTACTATATTTTAATGAATGTTATAGGGAATTAGTTGGAAACTGTTCTGTGCATGTGATTGGAATGCAGGGTCATAGATTTGGTGCCTATGTGTATGGTCTTATATCCCATTCTCACATAGCAGTATTTTGGCTTGGGCTGTCATGGCAAGGCCTTTTCCCATGCTTACTTGAGTTTACTCTGAGTGTCCTGGGCATCTCATAGCTTTACCAGGC
>JAVSBU010345051.1:0-10378 GCA_033118015.1 Loricariichthys derbyi | reverse complement strand
ATATATATACACACACACACACACACACACACAGTTGCAATCATTATAGAGATAAGGACAATAAATGATAAAAACCCTATTAAAAAACCAGCAGTATTTATTAATTCATATGAGAGTTATTTTGACAACAGAAGTTGACTTGCTTTTGAAGTTCAAATGAAAAATGTAACTCTTTGAACATGTGCACTATTATTCAACCCCCTGCTTTAATACTATGTGGAGTATCCTTTAACTTTTAAAACTTCCAACAAACATTTTCGGGAAGTACTAACAAGCTTCTTGCACCTCTCCATTGGAATATTGGCCCATTCTTCATGTGCAAAAGCCTCTAGTTCAGAGATGTTTGATGGCTTCTGTGCTGCAGCTGCTGCCTTTAAATCCCACCAAAGATTTTCAGTCAGGTTTAGATCTGGTGACTGAAGGCCACTCCAGGAACTTTTTCTCAACCAAGCTTTAGTTGACTTGGAACTTTGCTTAGGATCATTGTCTTGCTAAAACGTCCAATGATTGCCAAGGTTTAATTTCTCAATAGGCGTCACATTCCTTAAAATGTCCTGTTATTTCTGAGACTCCATGATGCCAGGTACACAATCAAGATTACCAGTTCCTACTGCAGAAAAACAGCCCGACATCATCAATGACCCACCTCCATGTTTGACTGTGATGATGGTATTCTTCTGCTCATAAGCCTGGCCTTTAGCAGTTCTAGTTCCTGTTTGGTTTCATTGGTCCATAGAGCCGTCTCCCAAAACTCTGTAGCCTTAACCAAATTCCTCCTGGCATATTCTACTCGACTTTTGATGTTCTTTGTGGTTAAGAGTGGAGTGAGTCTCTAAGTCCATCCATGAAATCCTCGTTTATTCAGTTCACGTCTTATAGTGGTTACTGAAGCACTTGTTCCAGCCTTCATCAGGTCATCCTCTAGGTGTCTTGCATTCACATGGTGGTTTTTCTTAGTTGTCCTGACTAAGTTGCTAAGGGACCTTGATGACATTTTGGGCTTTCTTTCATGACCAGCCAGGTTTGCAGCTGTTCCACAAGTTTTAAACTTCCTTATAATGCTCCCAGTGGTATCTCTTGGGATGTTAAATTTTTTGGAAATCATCTCATACCAAAGGCCCTTTAGGTGTGATGAAATAATCTCTCTCAGCTTTTGTGGAAGCTCCTTTTTTCCTATGATTGCAACTCCCCTTGAATTCCTTCATGGGTAGGGTTTATATATGCATCACAGCTGAAGCAAATGAAGGATCATTATAGAGTTCTCAAAGGCTTGATTGTTTCAACTCTATTTTAGTCCATAAAAACTGCCAGAAAAACTAAAAATAATATTATATATGGGTTTAATAATTGTGACATGGCTATCTTAACATAATATACTGTTACACACAAATACTACGTCATGCATTTTCTTTTCTGATTTTATATATCATTCAACTCATAAATAAGCCATCCAAAACAGAATCTTTCTATTTAAAAATTTAAATTGGTAAATCCTTCAAGTCTATGTAGAGTTGATATTTATGATTATTTGAATCTTTATCTACATCAAATCCTAATAGGATATTAGTTATCTGGTGTTATTGGGCTATTGCTTGTTTCTTCTAGCTTGATGTAATTTTTACTTAAAAGAATATAAAGCACTTCTGTAAGTAGCTCTGAATCAGGGCATCTACTAAATGCTGTAAATGTAAATATTTAGGTTTTACGTCACACAAAATAGGATATGCTGAATGATTAACTATAAAATTTAAAATATTTTTCTTTCTAGCAAGATTGCATGTAAGAAAATTGATCAGTGTGACCTGAATAGTATTCCAGGTCTTATTTATTCTTTATACACCCCTCAACATTGAAATTACAACAACTAGAAGAATGATTATAAAAATTGAGTCATAGCATGTATTCCTAAGATCTGCAAATAATCACATTCCCAAGCACCTTAATTTCAATCTGTGGCATAGGGGCTGGTATAAAAACCTAGTTGAAAGTAGTCTTTTTTTTTTTCTTTTTTTTTGAAATTAAAGCCACATTTAAAAATGGATCGAGTGGATGTGGAACTATTGTGTGATGAAATGTTTTGAATATATAATATATATTTCATTTTTAAATTAATTTGCATAATAACATGTCTATTTATCTTGTGATTCATATCCTTTTACCACTTTACAACTTAGTGGTGTTACAGTTCAAAGCAGAGGAGTTTAGTACATGTAATTGTGAGATGTTTAATGATTAAGGGCCTAAGTTTTAAAAAAAAACATCTTTTCTTCAGAGTTCCCAAAAAAGTGAAGATAAACATTTTAAATTAACGTAATATTAAAAAAAGGTCAAAATGTATTAACCTTCATGAAAATTAAAGCCACGTCTCCATTAGAAACCACTTTTGTTGCATGATATCCAAAATATCCCTTACCTAAAGCATGCTACCTTGTCCAAATAGATGTCGTTCACAGACGGAGAGATACAGCGATTGCAGCAGAAAGTGGAAGAGGCAGAAGTATCTCTTCAGAAAGCAGCACAGTATGGACTTCAGCTCTTAAATGATAAGGTGGACCTGCAGAATAAACTGGAGGAGCAGCGAGTTGAGATGACCGGTGTAATCGAGGTTAGCTTTTGACTGCTTCGGAAAGCACAAATTTTATATCAGGAATTGTAAACTCCATATGGTAGGACAATGTTACACTGGTATTCTTTTTCATACTGGATTACCTCCCATTAGACTAAGAAACCCGAAGTGGATTAATGACAAAGCTTAGACTTGAAGAGTTGTGTTTATACATTTATACTCACTAATTCCTTTAGTAAATTTCTGTCTCTGTTTAATGCAAATATTAATACAGCCTATATGGGTTATATGTTTGAATATTAAAGTTAAATATGATATTAACAGGGTCTGGAGCAGGAGAAATACTCGCTGCAGAGAGATGTGGAGCTGAAGTGCCGCATCCTGGAGAGCCTTCAGGCAGAACTTGACAGTGTTAAAAAGCAGCAGAAACATTTGTTAGAACAACAGCAGGAGATGATGGAGAGGAGCCATGTAATGGAACTCAGTGTCTTAAAGGACAAGGTCAATTATATTTTATTTAATTACAATTTCTCACTAGAAATGCATTTAATCACTTTAATTACATGGCTGGGTCTGGACTTGAGTTGTATGGCAACAACACACTAAAGTACACATTTGATGTTTTAGCAGATTCATAGATTTAAGATTGAAAAATTTGAAACCAGGCCTGTTTCAGTGATTAGATAACTTTTTTTAAGCTAATCACTATAGTTACTGTTAGTCTGCTATCTAGCATCATCTTAAGTGTACACTGTGTAGTGTTATCTAAATAATTTTATGTTTTTTTAAAACCTACATAACTTTTTTGCGTTAAATATCAGTGAGTGTCTGTTCTTTAAAAGATGCTTGTGCAGTTTTGTTTTTAAGGGGTTTTATAGGCAGCATAACCTTTAATCTCTCTTAATTATGGTTAGTCAGCCTAAATGTCATCCTAGATAAAGGTTTGTTTTTTTTAATGTAACTATTGGATTACGTTAGAAAGGAAGAAGATCAGAAGTACATGATTACCAGTTATGTTCTAGCTATTTTCCTCCCTGATCTGTAGACTGAGAAAATGAAGGCTGATTTAGATGAAGCTCAGCTCCTTGAGAAGCAGTTGAAACACAAGTTGGAGCTTCAGTCTCAGGCCTTAAGCAACAAAACTGAGGAGCTGCATCAACTGATGGAACGTGCCAATGAAACAATGTCCTCAGAGATTTCAGAGCTGCAAGTACAGAAGATGGACCTAGAATCATCAATGGTAAAGGCTTTTTATTGCAGGAAGCTATCAGTCAGAATTTAAAAAAACAAACAAACTGTCCTTAATAGTGTGTCCGTAACATGCATCAGTCTAGATGTAGCTCAGTAAAGAACTGTTAGTTTTGTCGTGGAAAGGCTGTTTTTATATTTGTAAATGTTGTGTACTTCTGCTACCTACTAATTATCACTTGTAGATGGAAAAATACATTTTAGGCAAAAAAACAATCATTTTTTCCAGGCTCTCTTGGAGCAGAACCATCAAGAACTACAGTACAGGGAACAACAGCTTCAGCTGGCAAATTCTATCCTTCAGAGACAACTCGATACACTTACAGAAACAAAGGAAGAAAGGGAAAAAGAGGTGGTATCGCTCTACAATGCTTTGGAGGCAAGTTTTTTTTTTTTTTTTGATTAATTTAAAGATTTTTATGAAAAAAAAGTGAGAAAATCATGCACCTGTGATTGACATTCAAAAATAAATGTGTTATGTCAAATGGTATTTCACACATTGAGGGTATGAGGGACTTGGAAAAAGCAATGGTTTTACATTTGGTCGTTTAGCAGACACCCTTATCCAGAGTGACTTTCGACTGAAACAGTTGTGAGTTAAGGATTTTGCTCAACGACTCAACAGTGGTGGTCTGATAAAGGTGGGATTTGAACCCTTGATTTGCTTGTCCATATTCTAATACATTAACCGCTAGGCTCCTACAGTCCCCATGTTTTTGGACAATGCCCATACGCCCCAGGATTTCTGTGAAGATGGTAAAAAAAAGAGCATTTTCTTTATAATGTAAAGAAATTCAGAATTTATATATGTAAAAATATGCTAGTGGAACAAGAAGTGTGACATGGTGTTTGAATTTATTTGTTTTTATTTTCTTTGACTAGTTTGAGTATTTCCAAGTAATTCATCTACCTAAATAATGCTTGAAAAAAATCTACTTACTCCAGGCGTTTAGGAGAAAATTGACTTTGTTATAACTATGGTAGAAACGTAATGTTTATCGCAAGGTGTCCAACTAATTGATTGTTTTTCATGACAAAAACATGTTATAAGGCTTGTAATCCATTTGAAATACATATCCTGCTGTATATACATATATCCATACACATATCCTGCTGTAAGATATTTGAATATGGACTAAACTTTTAAAATTTCTATTTTTTATGGCCATTTGGGAAATTTGAAAATTGGACACCGTGATGTATGTTATACAAGAAGGAAATGATTTGACAAAAGTTCAGTTATAGTTTAGACAATATGAATTTATTACTATCTATGGCAATGATCTTGTGCATCAGTACAAAAGAAATACCTGAGTAAACTTTTTCAATGAAATAAATGTTTCCTGAACAGTTAATAAATGGATGTAACGTAAGTAACACAGACACCGGAAATACATTTGGTACCACTAACATATTTTTACATATATATAATTTTTCATGTATCAGACCTGGTCCAGATCTGCTAGCTCACCACTGAATCTTTGCATAGAAGTGTATTATGCAACACTGAGAACACAGAAGTGATAATCCTGTTTGGCGCAGCTATTTTGTGCGTGCGTGTGTGTGTGCGTGCGTGCGTGCGTGCGTGCATGTGTGTGAATGATAAAAGAAGAAAAACAAACTGTATAATCTTATTTCATCCTAGAAATCCAGGGAAGCAACGCAGGACCTTCAGATTCAACTGGACCAGGTGTTGCAACAGGCACAGGATCCGAACAGCAAAGGAAACTCATTATTTGCTGAGGTATGGCTTTCACTATCTTCTGAATCTGCATGCACATATCTGAAGCACCATTCATGTTGATTTTCATGATGTAATGGAAATGTATGTGAACACACATTTGAGAAATATTCAAGCTGAAATGACCAGCATCATTCATTCTTTATTATTTGCTGTTAAATTCAAATGAAAATCATAGAAAAAAAAATCCAAGTAAATCCAAGTATCCAAGTTGCACTGATGAAAATTCTTCTACAAATTTCCACAGGTGGAGGACAAGCGTGCAGAAATGGAGAGACAATTAATCAGTATGAAAGTGCAGTTCCAGTCTCTTCACAAACAGCATGCATTCAGCAAACAGCAAATGCTTCGAATGAAGGTCAAAGCCGATGACTTCACGTGAAAACTACGTAGTCTTTACAGTGGTGCTTAAGTTTGTGAACCCTTTAGAATTTTCTATAGTTCTGCATAAATATGACCTAAATCATCATCAGATTTTCACAAGTCCTAAAAGTAGATCAAGAGAACATAGTTAAACAAATGAGACAAAAATAAATGACCAAGTATTATTGAGACAAATGATCCAATATTACATTAGTGAATGGCAAAAGTATGTGAACCTCTAGGCATTTAATTTGCAAGTGAAATTAGAGGCAGGTGTTTTCAATCAATGGAATGACAATCAAATATGAGTGAGCAGCCTGTTATATTTAAAGAACAGGGATCTATCAGTCTGCTCTTGACAACCTGTTTGTGGAAGTGTATAATGACACAAACAGAGATTTTTGAGGACCTCAGAAAAAGAATTGTTGATACTCATCAGGCTGGAAAAGGTTACAAAACCATCTCTAAAGAGTTTGGACTCCTCCAATCCATCAGACAGATAGATTGTGTACAAATGGAGGAAATTCTAGACCATTGTTAACCAATGGTGTGCAGTTCCAAGGAGAAAGCCACTGCTCTCCAAAAAGAACATTGCTGCTCATCTGCGGTTTGCTAAAGATCACGTGGACAAGCGAGAAGGCTACCTGAAGAATGTTTTATGGATGGATGAGACCAAAATAGACCCTTTTGCTT
Organism: Loricariichthys derbyi; assembly: GCA_033118015.1. Taxonomy (NCBI): domain Eukaryota; kingdom Metazoa; phylum Chordata; class Actinopteri; order Siluriformes; family Loricariidae; genus Loricariichthys; species Loricariichthys derbyi. The sequence goes on along the minus strand of JAVSBU010345051.1, from coordinate 3,767 downwards.
TAAAAGAAAAGTGTTATGTTTGGAGAAAGGAAAGCACTGCATTCCAGCAAAAACCTTGTCCTGTTTGTGAAACATGGTGGTGGTAATATCATGGTTTGGGTCTGTTTTGCTGCATCTGGGCCAGGACGGCTTCACAACATTGATGGAACAATGAATTCTGCATTATATCAGAGAATTCTAAAGGAAAATATCAGGACATCTGTCCATGAACTGAATCTCCAGAGAAGGTGGGTCATGCAGCAAGACAATGACACAAAGCAAACAAGTCATTCTACCAAAGAATGGTTAAAGAAAAATAAAGTTAATGTTTTGGAATGGTCAAAGTCCTGACCTTAATTTAATCGAAATGGGGAAGGACCTGAAGTGAGCAGTTAATGTGAGGAAACCCACCAACATCGCATTTGTTTAACTAAGTTCTCTTTATCTACTTTTGCGACTTGTGAAAAGCTGATGATGTTTTAGGTCATATTTATGCAGAAATATAGAACAATTTAAAAGGTGCACAAACTTTCAAGCACCACTGCATTTTCTAATATTTTGGCAAACTTTTATTCTTTCTGATGACACAGGTACAGATATCTAATCTTATGCAGCTCCATGGCACTAGAGCAGATCCAGCCCAGCTTGAGCGATTACAGTTCATGTTATCTGAGAAGAACAGTGAGATTGAAGCCTTGATGAGAAAAGTGCAACAACTGGAGAAGGTGGATGACAGTTTTCTTCTTTTTATATTCATTTATTTTTTTTACATTGTATGTGGGTGGCTCGATGGATAGCCCCAACCTCACAGTAAAAAGGTCCTGGGTTCTCCCCATGTTCGTGTGGATTTACTTCAGTTTTCTCTCATAGTACAAAGACATGCAAATTAGGTGAACCAGAGATAAACTGCTCCATGTTTGATATTGAACTTGTACTGATGAAATGTTTGATGAAATCAATGTAACCTTGTCATTATAGCCAAGCTTGCCGGCGTAACGTTAAATAAACCAACAAATGATTACGTAATATGTAGATTGTATGAATGTGGTGTGAAATATGAATATTTTTGTTTTACACAACAGATGACAGTTGACAATCAATCTTCCACTGGGATCTCCAAGGAAAATGAGTTTGTGGATGAGACTTACTACACCGACCTTTTGAAAATGCAGCTCTCCAATTCAAAGTGAGTTGAATTTTGACATTTTGAAATATTCGGGTTGAACATTCAGGCACTCATTTTATACTAATTTATGAAACGTGCTATTCATAAATTCATTCATACTGATATTTATGGTTGTGATATATAAGGTTCCTTCCTTGATTATAACTAACCTTTTAAATAAGTGGTGGGATGCAAATGAGGGCTGTTAATCTCCCAGAAGTTGATGATTTTCTTCTGTCCGCAAGCCATGCGTTACTTTATTTTTTTTAATGCTGCAAACTGGCAACTCTTATTTCTTCTCATAAACTTACATGTAGTCTTGTGGAAAATCCTCCATAAATCAGTTACCTTTTTGAAATTTTGTATTAACAGCCATGGATAAACTCTACTATGTCAAAACATCTCAGCGTAAATATGATGATCCTTCATATTATAAAGATTATTCTTGTTACATCTGTGGACGCCAGTTTAAAGAAGTCCAAGTCCTCACAGCAGGAGCAATATTCCCAAGTTATCAGACACTGATTGAGATTCAGACCACGTTCCTCATGGTACATGGTTTAGCTTTTAGTAAAGATAAATAACTGACATATTAGAGCACTTGTTCTGTTCTAATTACTGGGTCGGGGCACAGTAGTCACTGAATCGACGCACATTCCAATCTGCAGCAATTTGTAGGCTTCTGCAAAGTTTTGTTGAGAGTCATACAAGCATAGATGTTCCTCTTATCCATGATCCAAAGTCTTAAAAAATTAAAAATGACTCATACCTTTTGCTATCCTGCACTGGTAAGTTTAACGTTGAAAATGACATTTATGTTATGTTATTGTCCAGAGACATTAGACAAGCTATATGTAATCATTGTTTATGAGGTATCAAATTAATTTTTTGGTGTTTTGAATACACAAAAAAACAAAAAAAAACAACAACCTTTCACTTTTGGTAGTCAGTCTACTGTGTTAACATTTCTATTTTGGCAAGACATTTGTTGAGGTCACTTGTAAATGTCTCAGGTTTAGTCTAATGCTACAAATAACCTTTATTCTTCAGTAATGGGCAATTGCAAATCAGTAAAATGACATCAGATTTCTCTACTTGCAGTTTTGTTCCAGTAATCAAGAAATGTAAAGTCAAGAAAACTGAAGTCCTATGTCTGCTGTCTGTTAGTTACATGGTACCACATATGGTGGTGTGCATTGAGGATATCACAAAGACGTCAACTTATTTTTTTTATTTCATATTAGTGTTTAATCAACTGGAGTCAATTATTTGTATTTGTTCACTCTGCAAAAAAATCAAAACCAATATTATAGCCTCTTGGCTGCTTTTGTGAAGCTGTTGGTGGCTTGAACATTTGAGCCTATTGGTGTATGTTTATATATTTTTTTAAAACTCTAGGAAAGATTCAGAAAAGCTGAAAGATGAGTTGTCCATGGCGAGAATGAAGGCTCTTGCTGAGAGCCACAGAGTCCTCGAGCTGGAGAGGAAATTGTTTTCAGCAGAGAATGCTCTAAAGCAAGGCCACAGTGATAGTATCAAGCTTCAAGTGAAAATTGAAGAACTCCAGATGAAATATGAGCCAAATGGTAAATGCACCTACAGAGACAAGATGTTATGCAGGGCCAAAGTACTTAACATTAAATACACAGATTTATAAATTAATATAATCTATTTACTGTATACAGTGAGGGAAAAACGTATTTGGTCAGTCACCAATTGTGCAAGTTCTCCCACTTAAAAAGATGAGGCCTGTAATTGACATCATAGGTAGACCTATGATTTTTAAAGAATTTATTTGCAAATAATGGTGGAAAATAAGTATGTGGACACCTACAAACAAGCAAGAATTCTGGCTGTCACAGACCGGTAACTTTTTCTTTAAGAGGCTCCTCTGTCCTCCACTCATTACCTGTATTAACGGCACCTGTTTGACCTCGTTATCTGTATAAAAGACACCTGCCCACAACCTCAATCAGTCAGACTCCAAACTCCACTATGGTCACTACCATCAGTAAGACACTACACCAAGAGGGATTCAAATCCTGCAGTGCCAGGCAGGTTCCCCTACTTAAGCCAGTACATGTCCAGGCCCTTCTGAAGTTTGCCAGAGAGCATATGGATGATCCAAAAGAGGACTGGAAGAATATCATGTGGTCAGATGAAACCAAAATAGAAAAACTCAACTCATCATATTTGGAGGAAGAAGAATGATGAGTCGCATCCCAAGAACATCATACCTACTGTGAAGCATAGGGGTGGAAACATCATGCTTTGGGTCTGTTTTTCTGCAAAGGGGACAGGACAACTGATCTGTGTTAAGGGAAGAATGAATGGGGCCATGTGACGTGAGATTTTAAGCCAAAACCTCCTTCCATCAGTGAGCACATTTAAAATGGAATGTGGCTGTGTCGTCCAACATGACAATAATCTCAAACACACTGCTCAGGCAACGAAGGGCTGACTCTGTAAAAAACATTTCTGGCCTAGCCAGTCTCCAGACCTCAAATTTGTGGAGGGAGTTGAAAGTCCGTCTTGCCCAGCGACAGAACCAAAACATCACTGCTCTAGAGGAGATCTGCATGGAGGAATGGGCCAAAATACCAACTACAGTGTGTGAAGACCT
>JAVSBU010345050.1:0-17267 GCA_033118015.1 Loricariichthys derbyi | reverse complement strand
TGTTGACGCCATGAAATTTTGAAACAACATATTTTTCCCTTAAAATGATACATTCTCTCAGTTTAAACTTTTGATCTCTGATTTGTGTTCTATTCTGAATAAAATATTAGATGTGGGCACCTCCACATCATTGCATTCGGTTTTTATTCACAATTTGTTCAGTGTCCCAACTTTTTTGGAATCCGGGTTGTAATTAAGGAATGACTTGTGAATTTAATCAGTAAATTTTAAATTAAAATCTGTCCATGAACTGAATCTTAAGAGAACACGGGTCATGCAGCAAGACCGTGACCTTAAACATGCAAGAAGTTCTTGTAAAAATTGTTAAAGTCCAGGAATAATCTACAGTTATCCAGTAGAAATGCCATGTAAGGAAACCTACCAATATTCCAGAGTTAAAGCTCTTCTGAATGGAGGAATGTTCTTCTTATTACCTACTTTTAGGACAATCTGATGTTTAGTCCATATTGTTCCCAAAGTCTCAACCCCCACTGTTTAATGTTCAGAGTATCTATAACTAAAGTGTAAATTCAATACTTGTATAGTCTTATTGTCCCTAATCACAAGATATCTTGTTACTGGAACAAGAGGCTTTAATTGGCTTTTAAGACCCCAATCAGTGAGTGAATGTGTGTTTTGTTGTTTGTGAAAAGCCTGGTGAAAACAGCGGATCAACAATCTGAACCCTGTTATCATAACTGCTCTGCCCTTTGACCTCTGGGGACGCCCTAAATGGCCCTTTTGTTACTATGACCCTCCTTCAAGCACTCATATACATACCTGTGCTGTGAGCTCAGCTATTCATTTCTCTCCTGACTTTTAAGCATCTCAGGTAAGAAACACATTTTTATTCATATTTAAACTGCCTTAAAAATGTGATCTGGGATTAGGGGTGGTTTGTTTACTGCTAGTTTAGAGCAGACAATTGACCATGTGCTGCAGCTGTTTAGATGTCTGTATTATTAGAATAATTATAATTATAAGTCCTTCGTCTGGTATTAAGCAGGGCTACGGTAAACTTCAGCTGAAAAGAACCTGTTTCTATTAAGGTCTACTTTTTTTAAGTGTAGGTGATTAGCTCTAAGCTAAAAAATATTGGTGTATTTTGTTAGTATTTTACACAATTCTCACATCTGGTCAAAAACCAAGACCAACAACTTCAATCCTGGACATTCACCACCTTAACACCACCAAAATAATCAGTCTGAGCTGAAATATTATTTTAATGACCATATAAATATTTCTCAGTCCTTTTATTAGGATATAACCAGAAAATATAACTATGTACGTTGTATTTAAAAAGTGAAACAAATCAGATAAAACAGCTTCTATAAGCTATAAATGTTTAGTGTGACCTCCCCTTACACTTAAGTAATACAAGCACTGGAATTCCAAGTTAAATCTTCTACTGTGAGAAGAAGCTTGATCAGGAATTTTTTGGAAGGGTAGCACCCTAAAAACCGTTCAGGATCAGTGATAGTATTATAGAATGGCCAGTAAGTTGTACCATCACTAAAACAGCAAATCTAGTGGATTTGTTGGTCTAAAGCTCTATGATGGTTCATCATCTCCCCATCATCTATAACTAGGGCTCAAATAAAGTTGTTCATAAACGCATTGTGTGGTTTGCAGTGTTTATCCAGGGTTTATTCAGCTTGAGTGCTCCCATATCAACCATGATAAAGCTGAATGAATGTACTCATTCTTTATAAGGTTTAATATTCATAAGGCAGTACCCATGTTTTATATTCCTGGAGAAAGCACACATTTTATAGAAACGTTCACTTGGCCTCGGCTCTGTTAGCCAACAATAACCTGGCATTCTATGGTCACTTCTTAAATGGCAAAAGTGCTAATTGGACGTGTCCATTTTCAGATTTAGCGATCGAAATACATTTATCACCACGCAACATACTGGTCTTATGAATCTTATCTGTTCTCTGGATGATGTCATCCAATTGCTGGACTAAAAGGTCACTGGGGATCTTTAAAAGAAATGGCTGATGGTGCATGCGAGATGGTGCACCAACGTCTTTGTAGCAAAGGTTGCTCTGAATATTTGGGAACAAACGTGGTGCATTTATTTTTAGCTGTGAACGTCAGCAAAGATCCCATGCAAATAAACATCATGAACTCTCACTAGATAAAGATGCGATCTTTGCTGATTGGATAGAATTTGTGAGTATATCTGCAGACCCTCATCATCAATATTTGGACTTTTTTTCCAGTATTGTGCAAACATGTTCATTGATTCCTCACTTCTTTTTGCTGGAGTACAAATTACACCCAGATAGACAATTTTGCATAACAACTACTAATGAACAGTTTTCAAATGACAGTTCACACACAGATGGCGTTAATGTAATGCATGAGAATAATTTTGCAATTTATTTCAGCTGCAAGTTCAAGGATAAAGAGGTTTGTGTTGGTGTGTGAGTTAGACTTCGCAGCTGGATTGGATCTATAAATATACTATGAAGCAGAGGAGAAAGCTATTGGGGGAAATGTTTAGAAAACTGAAAAGCCATCAGGTTCTGGGGTTTCTTACTCTGCAGTAATTTGATTGCATCAAGGGAGCAGATCATTCATCAGATATCTCCAGGTTTACCAAGAGATTATCACATCAGAGCTGCATTTTAGAACCTCTTCTAAAAGATAAAATGAGAAAGTATTGTTCATTTCAAATGGTTATTTTGGGGTTGTTCAATCTGTACAATTTTAGGGTTTCCCAGTACAAGGATGGTGAGACAGCTCCAGTAAAAAAATCTGTTTACTATAAAAGCTCACAGGTATAGTGAAGAATAATCTGATATTTAAAAAAGATTAAATAATCAATAATATTGATTAAGGAAATCAATGCCTTGTCAACCAAAAATAGGACTGGTGGACATGTGAGTATAGCGTAAATGCATCCTGATCAATAATACTTAATTGTGTAAAATTAGTTTTCTAATTAATCAATAAGGCAAAAATTTAGGTTTAAAAAGGAAAATGTGTTGTTCATGCTTTTCAGTCTATAATGCTAACCAGCCATAAATAAAAGACCACATTATTAGACCATTTATTCTTCCTACACTGCATAATAAATTTGACTAAACTCTCTAATTCATTTGCTTTGAATTATTAATATAGTTAGACATTTATAGTATGTAAAATATATTATACAAAAGAGATATTTGGTGAGGACAACCTGATCTGATCCAAAAGATTACCAGCTCCTAATGCATTAGAGATTTCCACAGTGTGTGTGTATAGAGAATTATATGAATCTAATGTCTATTGCAGTGTAACCATGTTGGTGTTGTCATTGCTCTTGCTGTCCACATTCCCATATGGTAAGATTTAGTTTTATTGACTAAACGTGACTATCTAATGTAATTCATAAGTGACCTGAATGTGTGTAATAAATATAATACAGATTAGAATGTTTTCCTGATTGCAGTGCAAAGCTGTTCCATGTTCTGCCCGGATACTAGTGACATCAACACAGCTGTGCTTCCCATTGGTGAGTTTATATATCTGAATATTAAAATATTTAGAAAGTACTATAGTTATACTATATTATAAAATCTAGTTCATAACTATGCATAATTATAACACTCAAAATTGGATAACAGAATTTAATTCAAATTTATGATGCAAGCAAGATGCTATTTTACCTTGAATATAAAGTGTATAAGCAAATCCAGCTAGCATGTTCTCACCAATTGTTTTAGACTATATAAACATGCTCCATATCTGGCATAACAAAACAACTACAAAAGCACAGCACAGGTTTGAAAACAATGAATCCCACCAGATTCTAGAAGGTCTACTCCTTGGTCTAAAGCTCATCAATAGCAGTTCATCAATATCCTTTAAAGGTTTACATCCAATCACAGAGCTTCTGTAGGATAAACCATGACTGCAGATATAGGTCATGCTGGTATTTGGCTCCAGCGTAGGAAGATAAATCCAGAAAAGCTGGATTTGGAACCAACCTAGAAAATGAGCCTAGATCAAATCCAGTAGGAACCAAAATCTATTCTGAAAAAATACAAAACATATAAATATATAACCATAAACCTGATACACTCAAGGTAAAACAAACATCTATGTTACTCACATTGAGCATACAATTACCTAAATAAGTTCCCTCAAATCTTATTCTCATCCTTAAATTTAGAAATGAGGGTTAACTCCGCCCCCAACTCCGCCTTCAAGGCAAGAAAGTACCCCACTGACAGTGACAGTACTACCACCTGTACTGTACATGTGTCTACTATAAAGTCTAGTAGATGTGATTAATAACATCTCATGCATTATGTGTGTTGAAGGTTGTCTCGGTCTACGGTTCAACTGGCTGTTTTCAGTTTTTGATAACGTGCCATCTTTGCTGGAGTTTGCTGTGTGGATGCGCTGTGAGACCGGTGTGTGTCCAGCTGACCTACAGGCCAACAGACAATACTGCGGCTTCACAAACACTCCAAACACTACAAACATTCTGCCACCGGCTGATACACTTGACTGGTGAGACCCAATATGTGGTATGGAAAGTAAACCTACAGAAGAACAGAACAATAGCAGTGGAGGCTGAACACACTCACACAGGAGACATGAGCTCCACAGGTAATCGATTTATATTGTGTGTGTAGGTGCTGCCTTGGCCATCAGAGATGCTATCGTGAAGTAGAAGAGGGAAGCTGCATTCAGACCCCACCAACAAACAGCAACTACACCTGCTCCTATCTGACCAACAACCGCTGTGGTACACAAACTGCACAATTCTTATATTTCAGTAACAGCTCTGATGTGCACACAAAGGCAGCCTGTTATTTATTGAAGTCAAATTTATTATTTTTAAAGATTAAAGATTTGTTGCAGTTTAGTTTGATTCTTGACTCTTTTAGATTCTCTTGATTTGTGTGATCGGGCATTCTGTCTGTGTGACCAAGAGGCCATATCCTGCATCGCCAACAACTCCCACGATCTAACCGATTCGAACAGCACAGGAGAGACAGGTAATACTGCATCCAAAGGGAATGTTACCCATATATTTTCCCTTATATCCTCGTAAAACCTGATAATTAATTTTTTGTCCTCTGTGGAGGACATGAGTTCATATAGAATATTTCAGTAACAATGTAATCTACTGACGTAAAAGCTGATGCGCCATCTAGAGGACATCCTGAACTTTACACTGATATATCATTTGTGGGGGTGGAGTCATTTGCAACCTGATATCTACTTTTTCAAAATGGCTGCAATCTCAGCAACCACGTTTTACAGATGCAAGAGAATTAAGTTGTTGAATAATATGTACTAATGATTTTTTTATAAGCCTATAATTTACATAGAAAACCGTTTTAATTCATTTTCAAAAGTTTTTTTTACTGATTTGCACTTAACCACTTAAAAGTGTATTTTAATGTCCTCTGTAGTGGACATTGGGACTTATTTCTATTTTTACATAAAATTTGTGGAATTACTATAAAAAATTACTATACCATGTCCTGTTGTCCCTTATAAAGGACATTTGAAACAAAATAAACAAAAATTGTTTTGGAAAAAATTCTTGTAACGTTTTTTTCATCTCATAAACTTGTTTTATTTCAAAGTGGCTGAAACTTTAGTTTTGCTGGGTTTAAGGAGGATACAGTACAAATTATAACCCAACATGAGTAGTCTCAAGTCACTTAGAGCAGGGTAAATGTAAAACTGTGCAGGGGACAAGCAGAAAAGTAATATAGAATGAGGTAAGGATGGAAAATTGGGTTGATTATATTGATGGAGACCAAATGTGGGATATTGTGTTCACATGTTTGAATGTTTAATTAAGCCCGACATTAGCCCCAGATCCAGACCATTAGAAGGGGGCAGACTGAGGCCTGTGACTATGTTAGAGGGGCCAATTACTTTCTACTTAACATGCACATTGTGGGCATTAATACATTTATGCATGTTAAGTCGCTGTAAAACTTATTTTGTAATAATGATATGTTCTGTTTTGACTCGCAGCATAAGCAAAAGCCTTGCATAATTAGCTCTCCGTTCTCTGTTGTAAACACATGCTGCATTTATTTACATTTTCTTTTTTTTCCCTGTATAATGACACCAGTGATTCAGCAGGGCTGGTGAGAAAACATATTTTTGTGCACACACGGGCACGTATATCATGTTAAACACGTTTTGGGGACTTTTCATTAACATAATTATTATTTATGTAAAACATACCCTTAACTTGAATCCTAACCATAATGAAAAGAATGTTTGAATTTTTGTTGGATAGCAGATTTCCTTATGAGGACCAGAAATCCCCACTAGGTAAAATGTCAAATCTTTCCATCCTTACGGGGACATTTCTCATTTGCAATAATATATAAATTTGGCGCACACAGTTTCATGGCAGGAGACACCTAAATACCAATTAAAACAGTGACCTTTAGATATGAGAGGTAGTATGGGAGAAAGTTTTTATCTTAAAACACATTCCATTAGTTTGCAGCTCTCCACTAATGACATCCTGAAGGCTGACATAGTTTGCTAATACGTTAATAAATTCACAGTCCATTTATAGAACAGATCTTAACCTTAAAGAAGTGGAATATAAATATATTTTGTCTTTAAAACACTAGGTACCACTCCTACAAAATTGTCTCAGTCTCAGTACATACATTATGTAATCCATCCTTAGATTAGATATACCATGGTGTGATGAACATATAAATATTTCCCGGTCTCTTTATTCTAAATAATGTGTTATATTATATCATTATATCATTGCTTAATCACAAATCTAGTGGTGGCCTTAGACTTTTGCACAGTACTGTACAGTCACTATAAACATCTATAATGTTTATTATATTTAAAATGCAAGGCTAGAGGAGATAAGCAGATATATGTGAGTGGAAAATCCATGTTTCTAAACTATTTTCTGTTTGTAATAGTTACTGGGTTGATGACAGTGGAAAGAAATTTGATTCGAGATACAGAAGAGGAGGAAAACTATCTGACCACAACTGGCCACAATACAACAGCGCTGCCTCTGAATGGTAAATAATTCAAATGCATAATACAGAAAACCATAAAAACACAAACTATGAAAAGGGGTGCTGAATTTAGTTTGTACAAAAGAGAATATTGGGAAAGAGAAGATTGTTTGTCCAGCTGCAGTTATGGGACCTGGGAACGATTCAGAGACAAAATATCTTTTAAGCCAAAGACCCCCATGATTTAAACCAAATTCACCCAACAAACATCGTGCCGTGTTTGGCATATTGGTATAAAATAGTATAGCTACCAGTGGTGGCACAGAGATTCATGTTCTGGACTAATGACCAGAAGATTAAGCTGCCACTGTTTGGCCCTTGAGCAAGACCTTTAACTATCTTGGATTATCCTTTGTGTGATTGGATCAGTTGTAAGTGTTTCTGGATAAGAGTTTATGTAAACATACCAGAGTGCAAAGGGTAGAGCCAAATCTCAGTATTTCAGCAACACTCACTTGGAACACCCTCATAATGTATCTAAATGGGTTGTGGTGATACCCCAGCTCATCAGCTATGTCCTGCTGGCCTTAAAGTCCACAGAAAATTAGTTTGCCAACTCTGATTTAGAACTTGGCTGGCTTGTGCAGAACCTCAGACTCATATCAGATCTCGAAAATGCACTGGAGTGCCAAACCTGAGTCAGAGATCAGAAGCTCAGATTGATGTTCCAAAATCTAGTGGAATGCCCTCTTAGAAGAACAAAGGCTGTTGTGGCAGTAAATGTGGATTTCAAACTTCATACGAATACCCATGTTTGAGATGTCCACAAACTTTTGTCTATGTGACATAACTCACCCTACATGAACCCTTTAGATGATTCACTGGGAAATGGGTTTACATGTAGCAGACGTACAATTGATACAATCTTATAATTTAATTGATACAATCTTACAATCCAGTTGATACATTCTTACAATCCAAGCTATTGTGGATTAAGGGTCTTGCTCAGGGACCCAAATGCGGCAACTTAATGGAGGTGGGATTTGAACCCTGGAACTTCAGATCCAAAGTCCTTAACCACTAGGCTACCAGTTTAGAATTTGAGTGTGAACAGTGAAGTCATTCAGTGGAGATCTTCATCACTTTGCTATTGTGATTGACAGAGGAGGGGATTATGGAGTTGACACCAAGGACCAAACCACTGCATCCTCTTGATGGGTTGGCTTACTCAGAAACACAAACCTACACAGCTTGGCCTGAGACTGCAAACAAACATCCACCGGCCTCCACTGCTACAATTGCCCACTCAAAAACCTGGGTATATGCTACGACCAGAGAGGAGGTAGATGGAGGCAGCGGTGAGTTAGAGAAAGACTTACAGACCAAACAGCCTGATGGGATCATCACCATGCCCTATTTGGATCTGACCACATCTCATAAAGAGGGCAGAGAAAACAATGGGCTAAGTGGAGATGATGAAACCAAACTGGTAGCATCCATATCACCCCAGGCAGCAACCCTGAGCTCAACAGGAAAACAAAACACTGAATCCATGCCAGCTCCTTTCAAGGAAGCAACAAAGCAAGAAATAAGTACAGAGAAGAAAGCGAGGGAGGAAGCAGGAGAAGAACAGATAATAGAACACATGCAAGTCACCACACCAACAAACAGCAGTGGAACTCTGCCAAAACTCTCTGTGGTAACCACACAGCTCATCTCTCCAGAGAAGTTGGGTACAGAAGATCAAGACTATGGATCAAGTGATGGAGACGATTTATCCATGAGTGAGAAAATTCAGAATAGCGTTTTCACCTCAGCAACAATCAGTCCCTTACCTAAAAGACAGCTGACCACTTTATACACTCCTCACACTCACAAAACCCTCGCAAAACCCGTCAATGCCCAAAAACCCACTGTTGTCCTTCACCAAAAGCCTGGTAGCATATCCAGGGCTCCGGTCACACAAAAGCTGAAGCCTGGCTCTCAACGTGGACATGTAGTTCAACCCAGGTTTCTTCACACAACCAAACCCCTAGTCACCTTTCAGTCACCATCCCCGACTACACACAGTCTTTTTAAAGAAGAAGACGAGGAAAAGTATGAAGAGTTAGACACTTCTCAGGAGACGGTACCAAAGGGTAAGTCTCTTGGTGGACATTTGGGGGGGGGGGACATATTTCCTCTTACTATACTATAACTACTAAAAAACTAAAAATGATTAAAGAATCATATATTGATTTGTATTTGTTTTGCAGTGACTTTTCAGTCCCAAAAGAGATCAATGCCTCCCTTTGCCTGGTCCCTGCTGGAAGCAGCCGGTCTGTCTGACATTCAGCTGCACGTACATCCAGAAGGTGAGACTTACCTTAAGGCTGTTGAAGCAGCTGTAGCTACTGAGGAGACCTGCAGCGTAGCATTTACAGTGTGTTTGAACAGATACAAACAGGGCATCAACGTTGTTTACAATAACAATACAGACAAGCGCCTGCAGAAAAAAATCCAGGCTTTTAGTGCAATGCACCCTGAAAACATACATACGATAGCTTTATTTTGCATATAGCCCAATAATACACTGCCTGGCCAAAAGGTCACTCTAATATTGGTGTGGACCACCAATTACGGTGTTGTTTCCACAAGCTCCTGCAATGCCGCATTTATCCATGTCCAGAGTTGCATTCATTTTCCCCCAAGATTTTGTATTGATGATGGAGATTTGGACCCACTTCCTTCTCCAGCACCTCCCAAAGATTCTGAGTGGAGTTCAGGTCTGAACTCTGTGGTGACCAATTCATGGGTGAAAATGATGTCTCATGCTCCCTGAACCACTCTCTCCTGGTATTGTATCATCTTGGAATATGGCTGTGCCATCAAGGAAGAAAATCCATTGATGGAACAACCTGGTGGTTCAGTATATTCAGGTATCAGCTGACCTCATTCTTAGATCATAGCCCCGCCCCCACAGGTGATGCAGTGACTATCTCATTCAATTTGTGGAAAATGGGGCAGAAAGTAGATGTTAATTATTGGCATAAAGGAGTGATTGCACTTGGTCCATAGTGTGAAGTGTCTCTCACAATTTGAACCCCATGAATCCTGACATTGGATCATCTTGGAATATGGCTGTGCCATCAGAGAAGAAAAAATCCGTTGATGGAATAACCTGGTGGTTCAGTATATTCAGGTATCAGCTGATCTCATTCTTAAATCTGACCAAGAACTGCAGCAGCAACCACAGAGCATAGCTCCGCCCCCACAGGTGGGGACCCTTTAATAGCCAGGTAGTGTATAAAATAATACCTAAGCATAGTTCATGCTAAAGTGCTGAGTATTTCATTTATAGTTATGTTTTTATCTTCTGTACACTCCTCGATCAAAAAATGGGCCAAAACCAAGAAAGAAACAAGAGTAGCCATTTTGAAAAATTGTGAACACCCAAATGTTAGCTTGTTTTATATCAAACATTTTAATCTAATCTATCTAATAGTATCTTTTGTGTGCAAGGAATATATATGAATTTTATTGTTTCTATCATTTTCAATAAGCAGACAGGTGAAAATGATGGTTCATCTTCATATTTTCTGACCAATGATACGTAGAACTATTAAAGGCTTTATATTTTGCAGTTTTAGTTTTTTTGCTCAGGAGTGTGTGTGTAATGGACATCGTATAGTGACATTATGGTATGTTTATGTTCATGTAGAGTGCACCACGACATTTACCCAGTATAGCTCAGAGGGGAAGGTAATTGGAGATTTTACAGCACTGGGGCAAATGCTGCACTGTCTAACTGGCCGCTGCCCTCAGGAGTACCAGTACTATGGCTGCTACTGTGGACAGCAGGGAAGTGGAGCACCTCGGGACCAAATGGACCGGTAAGAGAAATAAACAAAAATTAGGAGTATTTTAGTGGTATGCATAGAACCAGGGTTATAGCACTACTTTTATTAGTGCGATTGCCTATATAGGCAATCACACTATTGAAATCCGAAGGTCATCTTTCTTCTTCTTCTTATTGTTATTATTATTCAGCCGTTTTTTTGACGCTTAATTTCGGCCGCAGTTTTATCGAGATATTGACACGGGACAAACACCGAAACGTGCAGAATTCTCGGGCTATGCGTGAAAATGCTAGAGAAATTTACCATTGACTTAACATTACGGCCAAATTCAGACGGCCGTAACTCTGTCAATTTCTGAGTTAGTCAATCGGGCACTGCGTTCACTTTTTATCACTCCCCAAATATCCCCCATAGAAAATCAATGAGCACACTCTAGTGATGTCACAGGCAAAACTTCAAAGGGAATGGGCCTAGATCAAAGCACACTCTAGCTAAATCCGTCTCAAATGTTTCCAAAACTTCTCTTCATAAAATATTCATACTTTCACCTAGAATCTCGATTTCAATTTTAAAACAGAGGAAACATGTCTTTCTATCGACCCTGTAAATATCACATCCATTAATGAATTTATTTTTTAGTTATGATGATTTGTTTGGCAGGAATTGCACATTTTTCCTTTGAAAAGTATGACGAAGTTGTCCAAACTAATCTTGATAAAATCTGTATACTTTCACCTAGAATCTTGGTTTAAGTGGTAATCGTAGATATAAGACCCAGCTATCGAACCTGTAAATATCTCATCGATTGATGAATTCGTTTTTGAGTTATGACGATTTGTTTGGCAGAAGGCGCACATTTTTCCTTTGAAAAGTACGACGAAATTCTCCAAACTAGTCTTTATAAAATATTTATACTTTCACCTACATTCTTGGTTTAAGTGTTAAAATGTACATATCAGACCTGGCTATTGACCCTGTAAATATCTCCTTCATTGATTAAATTGTTTTTGAGTTATGACAATTTGTTTGGCAAAAAAAGGCTCTTTTTTCCCTCAAAAGAAAGGCTACATTGTCCAAACTAGTCTTCATAAAATCTTTGTACTTTCACCTAGAATGTCAGTTTAACTTTCAAGTTATAGCTATAAGACCCGGCTATCAACCCTATAATTATCTCTTCAACTGCTGAATTTGTTTTTGAGTTATGATGATTTGTTTGGACCCTGTGCCACTGTTTTTGCGACCCCCATTTAGCATTTAGTTCTAAACTCCTGTCCATAAAATCCTTATACTTTGACCTAGAATCTCAGTTTAACTTTCATATTGTAGCTATATACATGTTTTCACCTATTTTTGCACAATCATGGCAATCACACTCGCATTTTCTGCAGGAAATGTGCATCTCTTAAAACTAAAGTCAGATTATAATGTGAACTCACCGAAGACTATATTGCAAAACATAACATCAAGTTGCTCCTTCCAAACCCCATTCATCTGTCTTTGTTATTTAAGTCTTAGAGTCTGTGTTCATTTGTCTTATTACCATGAATCAAACTTCTAGGCTAAAGATAAAAAAAGATAAAAGGGCCAGTATCTCTAAAAATGGACATGGACAAAGTATTTAGCCTGCTGATTAGGTTTGTTCTGTTCTCTTCAACATTTTCATCTTGGTGCTTATTATTTCATTTTCCTTTCTTCTTCTTTCTTTAGGTGTTGTTTTTTCCACCAATGTTGTCTGGAACAGCTTACCTCGATGGGTTGCAGGAGAGACAGGAAAATCAACATTCGCACCGACTGCCACAACAGCAAGCCCAAATGTGAGATTGCTTTTCTGTTAGGAACGCACAAATCTAATAAACCACAAACCTACTGTTTTTCTAACCTTGAACACTGATATTAATCTTCCCTATATGCATCCGTTGGGAGGGAAAAATGACCAGCGTTATTGTCAGTAGCTATTTTAGTCCGCCTGCCTTCAGATTTCTAATTCCGACACCCTATATCTAATTTCTGAAGTTGCTCTGAGCAAAGACAAATTCGATTCATCCGCATGATGTTATTAATCATGAGGCTTTATTCTCTCACACAGGTATGGGAGTGAGTGTGTGCGACCGAATGCAGTGCGTTTGTGATCGCACCACGGCCGAGTGCATGGCAGCATCGCACTTTAACCACTCGATCGCCTCTGAATGTTCCGGTCCAAGTCCTCCCTGCATACGCGGACCAACACCTCGTCCCGTCGGCGCCCACTCCAGCCAGGAGAGCTCAGAAACTGACGAATCACTGCCACAGACACACGCCAGGCCTGGACAATGTCCACCCAAACAGTGCAGGCCTGAAGGGGGCGCTCCACAGGAAGTGGAAGAAGAAGAGGATGAGAAAGAAGGAGAGGAGAAAGAAGGAGAGGAGAAAGAAGGAGAGGAGGAAGAAGGAGAGGAGGAAGAAGAGGAAGAGGAAGAAGAGTAAACTAGATTAAAATGTATTGCATGGTGTAGTGGGTTGTAGTGACACTGTGTGCACCGTATTTAAAGAAAACCGTCATTCGACTTTCTACTAAACAACCATTACTTTTTAAGGCGCCTTGCATAAATTGAGAATCATGTAAAACTGCATGGCCACTTTATTAGAGATCTGACTCCAATTCTAGTATTACATTGGACCTCCCTTGACTGTGGTAGCCCAATAGTTATGGAACTTGACTCTGGACCAGAAGATTCAAGGTTCAAATCCCACAACTGCTTAGATTGTAAGTGCTAAATGCCATAAATGGAATATAAATGTAATTCATGGCATATATTCCATTTTCTGCAGGAATACTGACCCATGCAGAACTTTTCACAGTTGTTGCAAATTTGATGGGGTCAATATTTGTCCAAACAGAATTGGTTTTTCACTGTGATCTTGAGGGTTATAACGTGTAAATACAGCTAAAAGGGTCCATTTAAGTAGGATAACAAAACAAGTACTCAGGCTGGAGAGGCAGTGTCATTTCAAATATAAAATCTTTATTTAGATTTGCTTGATCTTGCCTTGTGCTGCACATGAAAATAGTTGAGCATCTATTCCCTGCTAGATACAGAGATGCATTTATGAGATATGCATTTGGCAAAGCGAAAGCACGCGAGTGCTTCTACACATTTACAATGAAACATAAAAGCTCGTATGATTGTACGTACTACAGCCGTAAACTCTTTCACACCCACACAGTCAAGGACTCGTTACACAAGTACCATTTCCAGCACTTGATTGTGCAAAAGTATTAGGCCACCATTAGATTTGCTGTTTGTGCCATGGTATAATGACTATTAATGATTATCTCTGTCTTTTTCAGAACCACAAAATACAGGAAACTGAAAAACCTATGCAGTCCAACGAAGCTTGATCTGTTTTTGTTCGGTATACATTTCCTGTATTTTCTGTTTGTATCTTAAAGGGACTGAGATAAATTATATATGGTTATTATACTGTTAAAACAACAATGATGGCCTAAGACTTTTGACTCCATGTGAAGATATGGTACCACACACACACACACACACACACACACAAAAAGACAAGAACAAACTGAAATTCTCTTCCCATTCTAGTACCAGTATAAAACAAACAAACCCTCACTACAGTGTTAGAGTTAATGTATTTTTTAGCATGAGAAGCAATATTTCAGCTGCACCTCAGACTATTTTATTCATTGCTACTGATTATAGCAATATAACAGACCAGCATGCAACATTCAGCAATTCATAAGTATTATTACTTAACATGAACTATAAGGGTGAATAGAGTATCTATACACTGTCTCGACAAAAATATATTGCACTAACTTTACAGTACAGTAGAGCTTTACTACAGCTTATAATCTCTTAATACAGACATACTGTGTGTTTATGCATTTTTAAATCCTTAATAATTAAGACTAGACCTAAACAAAGCTAATTGAAATGCAGCTCATTAATCCATAAAGGTCAGTGGTCGAACCCTTGAAGTTGTTTACCATCTGCCTACCTTTTGCTGTAGATCGACCAGATATGAGTCAATTCAAAGAAACAGATCAATGAGCACCACCACAAGTCATGTGCAACAAAGACGAGTAATTCAGCTCAGCTTTCCTCAGCCATAACCAAACCTGTGATTCTCAGTTCTTTGCTAACGGTTTGCACTCGTAAAACAAATATCAGTAGCTCAGAGGGGTCTAAGGAGTGACACGATGCACGGCTATGCAAAAACGTTATGACGTGCATCGTCGGATGATGCGTTTTCGTTTATTACGCCAGCTAATGCAATTACATTTTTGAACACCAGAGGGCGTCATGTTCACAGCTGCACATCTTCCATTCTGTACCTGATGTAAACATTAAATAAAAACATATAAATCAAAAATGGTGAGACTTCCAATTTCTTTTAAAGTCAAGAGAATAAGGATTTTTAGTTAATATTATTGTTAAATTGATATTACTTGGAAATATAAAGTAATGTATTCAATCAGTTATTTATGATATGGTGAATCTACAATCATTTCCCGTTCTTAGATTTACCTCATTGATTGAAAAACATTTTGTACATTTTTTGGAAGACTGGTCCCATCTAGGGATCGCTTTTGGACCCAGAATGGTCAAAAACCTCTAACTGGCACCTTAAGTGAAATGCATGTGTACATGTTTAGGTCTGTGATTAGGCAAGGCCAAATCACAACCCCTATAAAAAACTGGATTCATTTATACCCCAGTGAGATTCCCAGATATCTTCAGAAATTCTGCCACCACAACAAAACACCAACCTTCCTCACAACAGCTGCACGTGTTTACTGGCAACCCAGAATCATCCAGTCTATTCACACCATTCAAAACACAGCTGCCAACATTCGCATTGGGCGAAAATGAGAAATTATTCCAGTCTGTTTCTCAAACACAGCTTAGCACATGATAACGGCCCGATTAAAGCATTCCACAGCTTTAGTTTCACTGTTTTGCTCTGTGAATTTGGCCGCTGTAATTATCACACATACAAGGTGGAACCCCAAGATTTGGGATGGTCTGTACCGGTAGACAAAATTAACCCCTAAACTAACGCCTAAACCCTATCGCACAAACTTTTAAATCTTACAACACCAATATATCCAGATTAAACTAATACACACGTGTAAGACTATAGGATGTCATCAACGTCCTGCAGACTGAAGCGACAAATGAGATCTTAATTAGATTCAGGTTTGGTTATTGTCCCTAAAATTACAGCTAATTTCTTAAATAAAAAAATTGGAATGATGATCAGTAATCAACATCACATTATACATGATCATCACAACATTGCTAAAACAACAAACCTAATGGTGACCTCATACTTTTGCACAGTGTTATATGTGAAGTCAAGTCACTATAAAGGCTAATTTTTTCACGTGATCAATTTCACCACCTAATAATCATACTTCCTCTACCTGTCACTAGGTCTCACAGCATGAATAACAATCACACGTACAGCCTAAATACAGTCTCTTAGTGCTATAAAGTGATTAGCTCACACCCTTAAGTTAAAGGTGCACATTAAGTGCAGTGATTGTGCAGAAAATTTCACCGTTTAACAGTTTCTCTAATCTTACATTCATACGTGTATTTATAAGAACCATGAGCACGTCTATTTGTTCGTACCACATAAAAGTCACTAAGAGTCATGTAAACATTTTCAAATGGAACTAAGCACACAGTCTAACACAGACACACAGCTGGTGTAGAACTGATTACCTATTAAAGGGAAAATTTAAAGGACCAAGTCCAATCACAGCTTTTCTCTTGAACAGCGCAGCTTTCTAACGATTAGAAATAAGATCATCGTTCGAATTTGGGTGGCTGACAGTTTAGCACGGTGCTAAAGCTGCATGGTTGCATCCGTGTAAATGCGTTTTACGATGAGTGGTCGTGATCTTACGAAGGTTCACATCTGAAGGTTGAAGATCAGTAGACACAGAGGTCTGGAAACTTCATCTCATACACAGGTACAGACTGGTACTGAGCGTGGCCTGCCGTCACTGTGACTGTTCCAGAAGGACTTGGGGGTGGGCTGCAGAGAGGTAGATAAAAATATACGTGCACATTTTTGTTGAGAAGAAAACACTGATAAAGGAATACAGAGGGAATTTACAAGGTGAACAAAAACATGGACCAAAACCACAATTGTAAAATCAGCGTTCTTTCACTCAATAGTAATGACTTCAGTTGAAAGCAGTCAAAAATGTTTTCCAGTTAGTTTGGGCTTAAAATGACATTAATGTGCTCTATATCAGGGTTTCTCAACCGGGGGGCCGTGAATCGTTCTCTAGGGGTCCTCTGAGGAAGTCAGTAGTCTGTATGAGCACTTTGAATCATTGGCTATTTTAAAGTTATATACATACACATTATATATATATATATATATATATATATATATATTAGTGCTGGGCAAAGATAAAAAATTTTAATCGCGATTAATCGCA
>JAVSBU010345040.1:0-10380 GCA_033118015.1 Loricariichthys derbyi | reverse complement strand
TTGAGCTAGAAACATGAAATTCGGCATGCATGGACCAGGCGGCACCCTGACCCGGCACTTGCATCGTGGCAATCACATGCACATTTTCTGCAGGAAATGCACCTCTAGTTATTATTATCGTTAAAAATTTAAAAAAAAACATGTGCATGGTGTCTGAACTTTTGTAAAAATGGTAATATCTAGTCAACGTCCTGTTTCAGAGAATGTAATGCTGACGTTCAAGGATGTAGATACGTGACTGAATTCTCTGAGGTTAATACAGCATTAGCGGTCGTCAAACTAAGTTACTGCACAGCCTGGCTGGAGACAATTTACATCCTGATAGGCCTTCTGAAATCTTGGGGGCACTAGGCATTATCGTTGCCATTAGTAAAATGCTGATTAAAACAGATGTAAAAATGTCTATACTAAAATAACTTGTCATTCTTGTGTGTCACAATATTGGAAAGTCAAATGAGAGCATGCATCTCGCATGCTGCTCAAATTAAATCATCTTTAACTCTCCAAATCATGTTGAGCTCATGAAATAATGGAAGCATCCTCTAAACCGAAAAGCCTGACCTAGGAGCCGGTGAACATCAGATTGCACTGCATTTGCTCTGCATCCTTTGAGCAACACCTTAAGCAGCCCTCCATTGTTCCTGATCCACCAGATGTCAAAAGTCTCACAGCCAGTTCAACATTCAGTTCAACAGACAGGTTTGTGCCTAAAAACCACTCCGATTTTACCAGTTAGGATTAATGCAGTCTTTCTGGACTAATGAAAGGTGAAATGTGCTCTGTTACTTAAAGACAAAGGAGAATCAATAAGGGATTCTAAGCTGCCTCTTGATGCTTCACTGAAATTACAGCGGCCAGTCAGATGAATCAGACACACAGAACAAAGTCTGATGTTTAGGTAATAAGACATCGTAAGCTAATCGCATTCTCCCTGCGCTCACGACTTTGGATCAGACACGCGCGTGCTGTGAGAAGTGAAAACAGCTTCTTTGTTCCCGAGAGCGGAGCGATCGGCACATACCCGCGTGCGTCGCTCGGCAGACCGAAGACAAAGCAGCGCGGCAGGAGAGGCGGGATGCACGCGCACAGCACCTGAGCACCTTCACACCATGAAGGCTTTCCGCGGGACTTCGCATCCTCGGGCATTCCTCTCAGACTTCAGCATATTTCGAGCATCCCGAGTGTCTGCGGCGTCGGTGCGAGTCATTGAGATGTGCACACAGCAACTCGGGTATGAATGACTGGTCTCTCTGCCCTGCTGACGTAGCGTGAGCTCTTAAAATCCGCCACGGAGGAGTTACACACAGGGAATCGAACACGAGTCAATGAGTCAATCGGTTCCTCTGAACAACTCATTTATCAAACATTGATTTCGGAGTTATGATGGGGTTTGGACACGCAAGACTGAGCAGGTTTGAATCTGATTTAATTCCTTTCCAAGTCACTTAGTAATTAATAAACAACAAGGCGCATCTTTATCTTAAGTAGGTTTGTAAATGGGTTATTTAAATAAGATATACAATTCCTAACAGACACAGACCTGTAGACTGAATCCAATCCATCTTAGTTTGAATGTACGCAGAGTAAACCCCTGCAGACACTGTGAGAACATGCAAATTCCACACAGAAAGGCACTGGACCAGAATGTTCAGGGTTCAAATACCACCTCCGCCAAGCTGCCACTGTTGGGTCCTTGAGCAAAACCCTTAACACACAATTGTAAGATTGAATCAATTGTAAGTTGCTCTGGATAAGGATGTGTGCCAAATGACATAGGTAAATGAATCAGATCTCCCCAACTGAGATCGAACCCTGGACCTGCTCCTGTGAGGTGACAGTCTTACCCACTAAAGCTACGTTAACGCGTACACGGTTGCGGCCGAGTTAACCAAGATTTGGCTTACTGAAACTTCCGAATTGTATCCTGGAGTGTTCCTGCATAATCTGGATGCTTACTAATTAACCGGTGGTGGGCGTGGGCTATACCAGGAAAAAAATCCCGGTCGCACAATAAGTTTCAACATGTTGAATCTTTCCGGGAGTTTTTGCCAGAACCATAACATTATGTAAATTACCGTATAGGTGACCTGGAAAGATGAGAGCCAGCGTGTCCTTCAGAAAGGCAACTGGCCTTTACTAAATGCTTACTGGATAACCGAAAGTCAACCTGTAGGTTAGGGTGACCAGATTTGAAAAATTTTACCGAAAATGTAAGTAAGGCATATCCCCTCCGGTTGTTTTAATGAAAGATGTTGTAGAATTACCTGTTATGAGCAGTAGGTGTCATTATATGACCACAAAGTAAAATGTGAAAATTACGTGTGTGGACATGTGATACACTGTTGAGGGTTTTATTTCCATGACATCTTTGTGATTGACATACAAACAGCCCAAAGACAATGAGTCCTGTGTGCAACCAGCTGAACTTGATCTTTGCGGTCCTCTGCTTAGGGGGTAGAGCTAAATTGGCATATTTTCCTGACCTTCCTAAGTGCTTAACCAGAACTTTAGCAGGTATAGCCGGAAAAGGCTTATCTCGGTTAACTCGGCCGCAACCGTGTATGTGTGAATGAGGCATAAGCCGCCGTTAAATCTGGTACCATTACCTTAATTTATAAGCAACTAAGTTTAGTCGTTTGTTTTCTTTCTACTTGATAAAGATCAGTAACTGTAAAACTACAAATAACTCATTTGGTTGGACTAAGATGATAATATTTTGAGAATAAACGGACATTCAAGTATTTCAAGAATAAAGTTGTAGTATTTAGAGTACTGAAAGTTACATCGTTGTACCACGTGGACATGTAGAGACAATGCGAATGAAAAAGATATTAGAAATGATCAATTCAGAAGGAGTGAAACTCCAGAGCACTAGGTAGAGTCAATACAGTAACTGTGGCTCCAAAGGTTTCACCATTTAGTTGTCATGTCACAAGGATGGAAGCATATAATACAAATAAAATGACCCAAAATTTCAGCATTTTGACTTTATTCTTGAAATATTATGGCTTTATTATCAAAATATTACTTAATTGCTTATTTTAATACATTATGACTTGATTTCTAAATATTATAATTTCATTAAAGACATACAACCAAAAAAAAAAGAATAAAAAATAAAATTCAGTCTCACCATAAGGAATCAGACCAGTAAAACAAATCGCAATTAATTACATCACAGCTCCTCTTCCATACAGTACACACCCGGACACAAGTTGATGGTGTGAGAGGCCGGGTGTGGGTGGGGGGGTTTAAAACTTCGCTCTTGACAGCATAATTTTGCATGCATGGGTGGATTGGCCCGGGGGAAAATGGACAAATGTGAGTGACGTTAGCGACGATAAACTATCACAACTGAAGGAGGCACGTGCATGCACACTCCATCATCCATCCATCCACACACACACACACACACACACACACACACACACACACACACACACACACACACACGGCTGGAAACTAACAAGGAGCGTGTCCAGACTAAAAATAGCATCACTTCAGTTTTTAAAGGCGATGTGGGAGACATCACGATTGGAAGCTGCTGAGTTTGTCAACTATTTATTAAGCATCACTTACCTCTCGTGGTCAGTGATTCTTAGTTTCAGAGTGATAATTAAAAGGTGGATTAATCAAACTCAAAGTTACTGTTTAAAACAGCAAAGCCAACTTGCAAGGACAGACATTTCGATAATGTTCATTCATTCTTTCATTCATTCACATCATTTCAAGGTGATTTGGGTCACAGACGGCGTCGGTTGCCAAGCAACCTGCGTCATAATGCACACTGTATTCCTATTGGCTCACACTGCACACGTTGGGTCTCAAGTCAGATTTATTCAAGCCAACTTGCAGCCTGTTAATGAATACAAATCATGTTCATTTTTCCAAAGCCGTGACTGAGATTCCTAAAAACAACAGTGGAATCCCAAAATCACAATGAAGCTACATAAAAGAGCCTTGTTTCCATTATTTATCATCAAACCTCACTGGCCAGTTTATTAGGAACAAATTACTAGTATTGGGTTGGGTTGGACCTGGGTTTTGCCTTCAGAACTGCCTTAATTCTTTGTGGCTGTAAATCTGTAACATTTTAACCCATATTAATATAATAACTTCAAGCAACTGCTATAGATTTGTTGGCTGCACATCCTTAAACCTCCTATTCCACCACTTCTGAAAAAGCGCTCTATTAGATTGAGATTTTGTGATGACGAAGGGCATTTGAGTACAATCAACTCCGTCATGTTCAGGAATGCAGTTTGAGACGATTTGAGCTCTGTGAGTTATCCTGCTGGAAGCAGCCATCAGAAAATCGTACATTATGGTTCTAAAGTGATGGACAAGGTCAGCAACAATTAGTATCAAGGGGCTCAGTGTGTCAAGAAAATATCACCCACACCATCACATCACCAGCAGCATCATGAACCATTGAAACAAGGCAGGATGGATCTACTCCATCATCATGTTTATGACAAATTCTGACCCAACCATCTGAACGTCAAGAAATCGAGACTCATCAGGCCAGGCAACGTTTCTGATCTTCAACTGTCCATTTCTGGCGAGTTGGAATTTGAGAGGAATGCTGAGGACATGAGGTCTCCTAGAAAGCCTTCTTGCTGTGAAGGTGCTCAGATGCTGTGCACATGCATCCCAACTCTCCTTTTATGTTCTTGTAGCCCATCTGCTTCAAAGATTCAAGTGCTGTGCTTTCAAAGCTGCTATTCTGAACACCTCAGTTGTAATGAGTGGTTATTTGGGTTACTGTTACCGTTCTGTTAGTTTGAACCAAACTTACCATTTTCCTCTAACATCAACAAGCCCAGAGAACAACTGCTCACTGGACACTAAAATTTCAGCTCAGTTTCTGAAAAATTCAGAAATATGCAGTCCATCTAGGACCAACAACCATACCACGTTGAAGGTCATTTAAAATGAAATGTACTCCTTTCTGATGCTCTAATTGATCCTCAGCAGGTCATTTTGAC
Organism: Loricariichthys derbyi; assembly: GCA_033118015.1. Classification (NCBI taxonomy): domain Eukaryota; kingdom Metazoa; phylum Chordata; class Actinopteri; order Siluriformes; family Loricariidae; genus Loricariichthys; species Loricariichthys derbyi. The sequence goes on along the minus strand of JAVSBU010345040.1, from coordinate 5,392 downwards.
CATGTCCACATACCTAACTTCATTAAGTTGCTGCCATGTGATTGGTTGATTGCATATTTGCGATAAAGTTAGTGGTGTACCTAATAATCTGGCCAGTGAGTATATCAGCAAAATACAGGTATACACTAACATCCGCATTATGTTTTGTGAGACATGAAGTTGTTGAAATGGATGTCGACCAAACAATGCCATAGCGTTATGTTTTATTTTAAACAATAATATTAAAGCATTTAGTTCAGTACAACAGCAAAATATTATAAAAGATTCTTTTCTCAATATGGGGCAGGCTTTGACTCTACCGTGTGTATATCCCTTTGCCATTCATGTGATACGGCTGTTCAGGTTAACACTAAACTTCCCTGGTAAAAGTGCAGGTACATTATAATAAAATCAGACCTAGACCTGAAAGAACAGGATTCAGCAAGCCATTCAGATTTTGCTCTACTGCATCATAAGGAAACTCATCAGAATTATCCTGTCCCTCATCTGAATAACTCTACCTACTGCTTGAGAAGTACATTTGCAATGAGACCATGTTTTCACAAGTGTCTGATCCACCACGCATTATGTTGAAGTCACCAAGATCTCAGACCCCTTGTTCACTCCACAACTCCTTTAGAACTCAGATCCCAGCTGTGTCACAAAATTAAAGGTATTCATCTTTTCATGTTGCTGTTTGACTTTTTTATGAAGCAACTGGGAAGCGCAGAAAGCAATTAATGTGAAATATCTAAATAGCTCGGGGACAATGGTAAGAGGAAACTAGCAAGAATGGGGGGTGATATTTAGCAAAATATTTGCACAGTGAAATATGATGCACAGAAATCACCTTCATCCATATACTGATTCTTGGTTTGAACTTCAGCAGGTGTCTTGACTATGTCTACATGCCTAAATGGATTGAGTTGCTGCCATGTGATAGGCTAATTTGATTTGTGTTAACAAGCAGTAACAGGTGTGTAAAACTTAAGGAAGTGTGTAGCAGAAATAAGAGGCAGTTTGGAACAACATACACTAGCACAATTTTTTCCATGAATCATTAAAGTATTTTTGTTTTACACTATATTGAAATTTTTGGTCAATAACCTAAAAAGATCAAAATTTTGTAATGCATTTGACTGAAACTAAACAAATATATTTCCTCCCTGCCCTTTTATCAAGACTGGATGTTGGTGATGGTTCCAAAACCAGTGCCTACTCTGGAACAGTTGCATACCATTTCAACACAAAATCTAATTTTGGTGGGAATATAAAGACTTCTATTCTAGCAAGGACAAGAGACTTTATAGAAGTATCAAAATAACATTAACACTGCAGAATGTATTGGCCAAATTAAATATAATGACCACAAGTCAGTGATCTGAAGATGCAAACTACAATAAGACTGAACAGAACTAGAACTAATCATTAAACACACTGAACAAAAGCCTACAAGAAAAGCAATTTGCATAAATTTGTCTGAGCAGAACTTTTATTTTATTTAGTTATTTATCTCATGTCAGAGGCAACTCTGGAGTCTCAGTGGGTATAGCCAACTTGTGGAAATGGTACGGTTGCAGTACAATCCCTAGCCACCGGGGGTGCACATGCCAGAGAACAGCCACGTACAAACAGGAGAATATGCAAATTCTACACAGGTTCAGCCCATGGTGGGGATCAAATCAGGAATCTCAGAAGTTCGAGGTGACACCGTTAGCCAATTGGAATACTGTGCCACCCATGACTGAGCAGATATTTCTGTACCATTAATACACAGTGAAGGGTCAAAATAAAAAAATGCCACAAAGATTTTAATTATAGTGCTACATGGTACTTGACCAGGTCAGACCTGAATTAAATTCTTAACGCATTTGATGAGAAAAAAAAATTCTCAGCACTCGTCGCGCTTGTTTAAACTTAAAGGAGTTGAGTTGCACGACTTGATTCAGCTGAAAGACGATTCATGAGTCTGTCTCACGATATCCCTCGTTCAGTGGAGATGTGTGCTGTATTTCATTATTTTTACTTTTACAGTACAGTATTTTTATGTCACCATGTTCCAGGAGAAGGTGATAACAGCCAACTGAAAGGAAAACAGTGAGAACCGTTGTGTAGTGCGATAATCTTCCACATAGGCTGGGCATCAGGGCTGCAGCTAGTGCTAATTCATCAGTGGAGCAACCATTATGCTTTTCACTTCTGATAGATTATTCTAAATATTACATGAGATTAAATTTCTCAAAATAAATTATGCTTTGTGTTAATGATTTTGGCTAATGCAAGTGTTTTATCAATTAATTCATCGTCTTATCCGCTTATCCTAGTCAGAATCGTGGGAAAGCTGGTGCCTAGCCAGTGATACAGGGCACAAGGCAAAAACAACCATAGACAGGTCGCCACTCCATCATAGGACATATACACACTAAGCACCAATTACCAACACCAGTTAACCTAAAGCATGTCTTTGGAATGTGGGAGTAAGCTGGAGTACCCAGAGAAGACCCATGCAGTAACGGGGAGAACATACAAACTCTACACGGATGCAGCCCAGACTCAGGATTGATGCAACTGTTTTAAGCATGTTTAATTAGGATACAGTATAGTAAGACTATATTAAAACATCAGTTTATGATACATTTAACTTGATGGATTTGTTAATGTATCCCCATAGTAAATCTGGGAGCACCCATACAATACAACTCCATTAATGCATAAAATACATTATACAGTATGGATTTTCTGGGGGTCTGGAATAATTCAATTTACATTATTCCTCCTGGGAAAAAAAATATCCTCGGTACTTGTCATTTTCGAAACCCGACAAGGCTGGGTACCAATTATTTCTATCTAGAAATGCTATAGTACACTATGAAGAGTAACTAATTTGTTAAAAAATTAAGATATATTTAAAAGGACTGCTGCGCTTTTACCTGCTCACCTGACATAACACAATCAGAGCTTATTTGGAGACATCCTCAGGTCTAACTAGCTCCAACATTCATTCTTACCTTGAGTGTCTGTAAACTCGGCGAGGTCTACAAGTCGTTATTTGCTCTGAGTTTTCAGTGTCACTGGAGTTGCTGTCATAAGAAATAGGACGAGCAGCCATGTCTCTCCACATCAAACGAGTTTAGAGAAATGAACAGCTCAGCAAATCTCATGCCCTGTCAATTAAAGAATAAAGTGCAGTCAGCTTGCTGTGGTTGCCATAAATTAATCACATTCTACACATTTAAATGGCAACATGTCAAACAAACCAAGCAAGTTAATCAACTAGTTATTTACAAAATAAGCTGGCTAATATTTTGCTTTTCACATTTCACCCCAACTTTTTCCTGTTGGTGGAAAGCAATTTTCAGGACTCTCCAGAAATGTTCGATTGGGTTCAAGTAAGGACTCTGGCTGGGTCACTCAAGGACATTCAGAGTTGTCACCAAGCCACTCCTGTGTCGTCTGGGTCATTGTCTTGTTGGAAGGTGAAACTTCGGTCCTGTCTGAAGTCCTGAGGCCTCTGGATCACATTTAGAATAAGAATATTTCTGTACTTTGCTCAATTCAGCTCAAGCCAGACCAGTTTCCCTGTCCCAACCAAACAACACACCCACAGACTTCTCACCCCACTTTCACCACCATGCTATATTGTAGGCATGGTACTGGGCAGATAATGAGCTGGTTGTGATGCGTCTGGTTTCTTGCATACAGGACACTGTATTTGATAAAAATTCGATCTTGTTTTCATCAGACCAGGGAATATTGTTTCTCACAGTCAGATTCCTTTATGTGCTCTTTTACTAACTCCAGGTGGGCTTTTGTGTCTTTTACTGAGTATCTGTCTGACCATGCTGCCATAAGGCCCAGACTGATGGGAGTGTTGCAGTGATGGTCGATCTTCTGGGAGTTTCTCCCATCTGCACATAGGGACTTTTGAGTTCAGCCAGTGGTCACCTCTCTTATCAAGGACCTTCTTGACAGGTGTAGACAGTGGTCAATGTCATTTACTTCTAGAGCACTTTTTACAATGAAGGATTAGCTCAAACCAGCTTTATAACTATAGACTACCTTCTAATATATATGGCCATTCCCAAATTGAGCAAGCCTTGGGCTACAGTGGCAAGGAAAAACTCCCTAAACATCACAAGGAATAAACCTTGGGAAGACCAAGACCAGTGGTGCCTCTTTCCCACTCCTGTCCAGTGAATAGGATTTACCCCACTTGGACTCCAAACAAGGTGTAGAAGCATCTTAAGGAGGCCCCAGAGATGAATTTCAAACAACACTTCAAAGGGTCACTGCCCCATCTCAAAAAAACTGCTTCCTAAGAGCATATAAAATCCAATAGATCCTCAGCAGGACCAAATCTGAGCATTGTTTGCCTCTGTTGTATTCATTCACAGGTACCAAGGCCAGATGAATCAGACACTCACTAGGCGAATGTGAACCAGTTAATATAGTTAACATTCTTAGCAAACAAAAGAGTACCGCTTACAATAGGACAGGCAGGCGCACACACGCCATTTACAGCTTGTTACAAATAAGTAGAGGAAAATCATTTATACAAAATGGTTAACAAAAAATGTCTATAAACACCTGAAACTGAGTTGAACACTAGTCCAAACATGACGAGCAAGTGAGCATAATAATAACCATAATAATATTACATTCGATTTATATAGTGCCTTTAAAAATACCCAACTGACGGTTTACAATACACAATCAATACATAGTCACTGGGAGAGATGAGCAGTTAGTTAAATGAGATGAGCTTTAAGCAGGGATTTAAAGAGCAGAAGAGAGGAGACAGAGTGAAGAGAAGGTGGCAGAGAGTTCCATATAGTCAGGGCAGCCACACTGAATGGTCTAAAACCATGATTATCTGTATTAGACTTATTATATTACTATACTATTCAAGGACACGTGGAACATAAGGTCAATATTTCCTTTATGAAACTGTTTGAATTTGCTGGGAAGTTTAGCTTTTAAAACAGACTTTATTAAAGTTATGTCCTAAAGTGCTCTCCTACTTACACGCTTGTGAAGCTACACTGCCTGGCCAAAAAATGGTCACCACCTGTGGGGGCGGAGCTACGATCTGTTGTTGCTGCTGCAGTTGGTCAGGTTTAGGTTCAGTAACTTTATGTACACAAAGAATGAGATCAGCTGATAACTGAATGTACTGAATAACCAGGTTTTTCCATCAATTGATTTTTTTCCCTGATGGTACAGGCATATTCCTAGATGATCCAATGCCAGGATTCATCAGGCTCAAATAGCGTTGAGTCCGAATGATGTGGAGGTTTCGTACAAACGCTTCAGCGTGGCTACTGCTGTACACACTGTTCTGTAGGCGTGGAAACAAATGGCCAAACCTTTCGTCTGCGCATGCGCAGATCCGTGAAATGGCTCATCTCGATAG
>JAVSBU010345031.1:0-10381 GCA_033118015.1 Loricariichthys derbyi | reverse complement strand
ATGAGATCATCAGAGGTGCAACACAGGTTAAACAACTAGGAGATAAAGTTAGAGAGGCCAGACTGAGATGGTTTGGATATGTCCAGAGGAGGACAGTAGGTATATTGGTAGAAGAATGTTAGAAATGCAGTTGCCAGGAAAAAGACGAAGAGGGAGACCAAAGAGGAGATGTATGCATGCAGTTAGAGAGGACATGGAAGTAGTTCGTGTGAGGACAGTGGATGCAGAGGACAGAGTGAGATGGAGGAGGATGACTTGCTGTGGCGACCACTGAAAAGGGAAAAGCCGGAATAAGAAGAGAAGACGGTGCAGTGGTTAGTGCTGCCGCCTTACAGCTCTGAGATCCCCAGTTCGATCTTGACCCCAGGTTTCACCTGTGTGGAGTTAAGTACTCCGGTTAAGTTCCACATTCCAAAGATATGTGTTAGGTTAATGGGTGTTTTCAAATTGCCCTTAGTGGGTGTGTATGAGTGTATGTGACCTATGATGGATTTACACCCTGTCTAGGGTTGTTCCTGCCTTGCACTCTGTGTCGCCTGCTAGGCACCTGATGTTCCATGACCCTGACCAAAATAAGCGGATAAGACAATCTTCTGGGGTTTCATACATGCTTGTACATACACAAGTACATAACGTGCAAACACAAGTCAGTAGCTTTATCCAAGCTAAAAGTCTCCTTCTGCCTGACTGACTGTATGGAACATGTTTACCAATACTAATGGTTTAGTATTTGATAGATTGCACATGTGATGATAGACTTGCATTTTACATTAAGAGTGCTGTACGTTGGACTTTAACAAGGTATGATAACTGGGCTGTGAACTTTTTATCAGGCCACAGTCAGACACAAACTGATAATGAACTTGTTGATGCTGCCAGTTCCTGTCACGCTGACCGGGACGCTCCATGAGAAGGCATACAGGGCTCCATGGGCACACGGTCAGGAATACACACTACACTAACACTGCATAGCAATAAATGAAATGTGTGTTATTATGGAGTTTGACTGGAGCTGAAGGAGAGTTAAGATTACACTCTCCTATACATCTGAGTCTGTGATTGACTTTAGCTCTGTTGAATGGAAATGAAATGGGATCAAATGCTTTGATTTGCTATCTCACAAAGCGTTGTCTCATGTGCTGGCACAGGGAGTTTGAGGACCTCATGTCAACTGGAAGTCTCAGGCTGTGTGTTAGATGATCTGAAGACTGACCTGTGTTCGGTGGAGCCTTTGGAGAGGTACAATGTGTATTTTAATCAGACTAGTGCTCTTATAATCCAGTGGTAAGAGATCTGTGTGTGTAGATTTGGAGTGTGTGTGGAAGAGTTAGAAGGCGTTGCAGTACCGAGCTCTAACCCTGCGTCCCAGAGGTTTGTGGAGTCGGAGGAAGCGCTGTGGCTGCTGCACGGAAGACGGAATGCAGCTGAGCAGGACAGGTGGCAGATAGAGAAGTTCAGCACGGTTGATGTATGCTTAGCCCGGTTCAGTTCTCAAGGTCAGCACTCGGACAGGTGTTCATAGTAGCTTAGATAAATCAACCAAATAATATTGATGGGTTATCTAAAGGGGAAAATACAAATAAAATATATATTGTGTACACTCTCTATATGGACACGTGCCCAGTGCTGTGTCCTGTATGTTTGTCTCCTGCAGATCTGTACCTTCCAGAGGAGGTGATAATCAGTGATAAGCTGATAAAGAGTAATTTGCCCTCACTCCTGACATTAGTGAAGAGGTTACACACACTGCCTGTATCAGACCCATTGGAGCTTCACTCTGGACCCTTCCTTTCTGAAGTGCTCTCCTTTAGGTGCTTATGTAGTATTTCCTTAATGCACACCTTCTGTAGAAACATTTCTGTCCTGAAATAAGCTCCAGATGAGTCAACATGAGTGTTTATAAAGTGTAAAAGATGCCCCTTTAGAATCAGAGCTGTGTTATAAATTATTGTAACTAACACCCTCCTCTCATTGCATTCTTTCTCTGGGTTTATTTGTCTCTGACTTTTTCAGTAAGTGTGCCCCGTTTGAAGCCTCCTCCCATAGCAGCAGTGCAGCTCCTCAGTCAGTTATAGAGGAGTTCAGAAAAGAGACGATTTTGGATGCAGAGGTAATTAAGGAATCAGTTATTGCAGTATTCAAGAAGAAGTAATATTGATTTATATTAGAAATAAATTATTTGTATTGATTTTTTTGTTTCTGCTTTTAAATTGGCTAAAACGATTTTAATCCTCTCAAAAACATTAATTAGTGTCCTCAATGTTCATTTGAATTAATTACATGAATTACTGGCCTTAAAACCATAAATTTTAAAAACAGCGTTAATGCTGTTTTTAAAAATATTGTTTAAACCTTTTTTAATGTTACTCCTACTGGTTCCATTTCCAGGGTTCAGGGTTTCACCCCAGACTCTCGCCCATGTTCCCGACCCAAACCTCTGATTCCTTTCACCTGTCCGTGTAATTAATCACGTCCTCTGCTATTTAAACCTGGACACTTGGAGATTTGTGCAAATTAAAGTCATTTTTCCTTAGGCTAAATGATAAGTCTCAGTATGTGTCTAATCTGTTTCCTACTTTGTAGTGCTTAATGCTGTCTGCTGGCATTGAGACAAATGTGCTGCGGAGGGAAGGATTTCTTACACCCCTTAGAAAACTGCAGGAAGCTCTGACCCTAGCTCCAGAATCACCCGAAGACCAAACATCCGTATTGGAGACTCTTGGAAAAAGTAAGTTTATTTTAAGCTTTTGAAGCTCAAACCCTCTGCACATTTGCCCAGCAGCTGCTGTGTGATTAAAGCGAGTATCTGCTCTCGCAGTCATACCCTGTGTGTCAGAGTGTGAAGCCTTCTGTCATCCTGGGTTTGATAGCACCGTCTCTACGAAAGTAAACTCTCCGGGTAGGTAAATCTCAATATTTACAATATTTATTGTTGGTGATTTGGTTTAATGTGACTGTAGTAACCAGTCATGTTTTCATCAGTCCCTTTCACATCCTACGCTGAACTAGAGGCCGAGCTGCTTTTGTCACCTCCATATCAGCCGGTTCTGCCAAAACTGCCTTTATCCACTGGTCACCTTCTTGCTGAGCCTCTCTCACCTGTCCATGAGCAGTAAGCGCTGTTTATATAGTGATAATAAGTACATTTCTGTTTGGATGCTCTGTTACATGTACAGTGTACAGCACAATGAATGCATGAATAATATTTAAATATTGATTTCTGTGGCTTTAATACCACTTGAAGGCTTAACTATGCTTTGATTTCCTCTCCATGCTCCCTGTTAGAGATCTCTTTTTTTGTCTTGCATCCGAGTCTAAAGTCGTCTTCACACCTAATAGTCCGGTAGACTCTGTTCGATTGGGGACCAAAATTGCAACACTGTTTCTATTTTCATCTAGTGCGGTTTGCTTTCACATTGCACTTTTTTCAAACGAACCAAACCTCTTGACCAGCCTGTTTCCCGCCTCGCCTGTGGGGGCGCTGCACCAATTACCATTGTAGAAAGAAGGCCATCTCCTCTGTTACCGCTAACCACGCGTGTTTGTTTTGGAAGTTTTTACCCAGAGTGCCCTGCATTGTGGGCCACTTCCTGCTTTTGGAGCGCTCTCTGGTCCGCTTGACATTCACATCTGTATTCGCACTACACCAGAGTTCACTTCAACCGAGCCGAGACCTAGGTTTTGAGGCGGACCAGAGTTCGCTTTTTTGGTCCGCATCAGAGTTGGGTTATGCATTCACACCACCTGAACCGAACTGAACTTTCTGGCCAAACGAACTACAGGTCGATTAAAGTGGACTAAACAGGGCTGGTGTGAAAGCGCCCTAAGTCAGGTCTCTAGGATGAGAGTCCTGAGTCGGGTCTTGAGTCTCTCAGGTTCGATTTTCTAACAATTATGGATTTTACATTAGTTAACTTTTTATTTCTAAACAATGTAAAACGAAGCACATTTTCTCATATACAGTACTACACCATTGGGCCCATTATTAGATTACGTGTTGTTTTAACAGCAGTATATAACTATTTCTCAGTCTCTTTATTAGAATACATCCAGAAAATACAGGAAAGCTGCATACAGTACCTGAAAACATTAGTTTGTGGCCTCAAAACATTCACAAATCGTGGCTTCAAGAGTGTTATGGTGGCCACATAACTTTAGATTATTGTCTCAGAACATTATTTACTGGTGTCAAAATCTTATTGTCTCAAATATTAATTATGGGTGACCTTGAAACGTAAATGTGTCCTCAGAATAATAAAATACAACTGGAAAATGCAGGAAATTTGTATGTAGTATTGAAAATGCAATAGAAGGGCTACAGTGGCAAGTATTTAGTTTGACCGTTCTTGGAAGCCAATACACCATTTTTTCAGAAGGGCAAAAGGCAACAATATGCTAAAGATCACAAAGGTTTGGATGAAGATCAGCAGAAAAGAGGATTATTGAATGACAAATCCAGGTTGGAAATTTGTGTGTCCAGTAATCTAATGGTCATTATACCATTGCTAAAACCACAAATCTAATGGTGGACTAAGATTTCTACTGTTTTTCAACAAAAAACTTTAGTCACCTGCTATTAAAAGCAGTTACTAAAACTAAACAAAAGGAAAATGCTTTTATTGTAGTTTCACCATACCTTAAATAACCAGGAAAAAATACATTTTTTTATATTTCTGAGGATTATTACTTTTGATTTTGTCAGGTGTTTGCTGACTGGCAGCGAGTGTGAGGTTTTGGAGAAAGCTGTGCGAATGGCAGAGAAACACCATCAGTGTATGTCAGGACTCCTTCTGACAGGTAACAGAGCTCAGTTCATTCACTGTTTCACTTATTACAGCATTATTACACTTATTAATGTACCCCTCGGTGGCATGGGGCTTTGCTTGATGCCTTTAAATGTAACGGAATGCAGCAGCAGGGTAATTTATTTTAGGCACACTTGTTGCAGAACCATTGATATCTGAACCCCCGGCTGGACTTTGTTCTTTGCTGGAGCTGCTCTCCATAATGCAGGCTGAGCCATGTGGTGCTGACACAGCACAGGTGCATCTTGACCTCACCCTCTTACGGGTGCTGACCGTGGAGACACATTCGGCTCTGGAGAGTCACCAAACTAAGATGGACCCAATGAAGATGGAGGATTTCAGTCTGATGTCTCTCACTCAGATCAGAGGTGAGTACACAGTACCTGCAGTGCTATACTTCACCACAAGGAATGCTGAAGTGTTGTTTAAAGTTAGTACTCAAGACTAAAACTAAAGAGTCGTTTTTGTTTTAATTGCTGTATCAGTTTGTGTAGTGTCAAGTTTTTATTTCTTTTAAGTAGAGATGCACTGAAAGAGAGTAAAGAACAAACTTTTTGACTGATGAAGGAATGTCAGGCTCAGTTAGAGATTGTGAACAAAGAGAGCTTGGGGAAAAAAAGGCTTAGACTCGTTATTGTAACATGATTACTTCCAAAACACAGGCACAGAAAGGTTTAGTGATTGAACCTGATATTTCAGATTTTTATAATAAACATAATAATTACTATATATATTCATATTTTGTTTGTTTGAATATTGTCAAAATATGGGGTGTATGTTTTTATAGAAGGTTAACAGTAATAAAAATGAGAAAAAGATTAAAATGGTTTGTTTGCTTGGCTGTTCTATCCGATCAATACAGACAACAACATACAAACCACCACTCCTCATAACCTTATTTGAATGGTTAAACTTGCTGATGCAGTGCTGTTTCTTTCCTTTTCTCGTTAGCCTCGTCAGTGAAGTCCAACGTGAGAGCTGCTTCTGAGAAAAGCGCTGGGGCAGCGTCTTCTGCTCGTGTGCGCAAACGAAAAACGGTGCGGTTCACGCTGGATGAATCTCATAAACGACGTAGGAAAATGCAGGCTGAAAAACGACGCTTGGCACTGTTAAAGAAACGTCGCAAGTGTTTGGCTAAAGAGGCCTCAGTTGGTTTGTTTGAGACCGTAGTGAGAAGCATAAGGCTGCAGAATGCTGCAGCAGAGGAGGCTTCAGGCTCAGGCCGTCTGTCTCTAAAGCCAGAACTCGGTTTATCGAACCATCCTGCCAATGCTTATGCAGCAAAGACGCTCCACAGTACCAGTCTGCAGAACCCAGGTCCACAAGACCATTCAATAAAATACCCCTGTGACAGCCATGTGAAGTCTGAAACCTCTAATTTCGGTACTCCTTCAACTGGAAGAGAGAGGATTTATGAAAATGCAGGTGGTTCTGAGAGAGACGTGAATCTGATTGCTGACGTTTGTTCGATGAGAGGAGAAAGTGATCTAGTCGAACTGCCGTTTTTAACAATCCCGGCTGCTCGCAATGACATGCAAACAAATCAGAGTCACTTAAAATCTGAGCGCTACAGGCCATCAAATCTCAGGTTGTCAAAACCAGAACTGTTTCAAGCCTCCTGCCTTACCAGATCCCAAGACGCCTGCAAAGAAGCAGAGCAAAACCAGGGTAAGATGCCAGTGACTCACACAGGAGAGGAGAGAGCCTTAAAGACCAGTGCTGAGAGCAGACCTTCAGTGATTGAATCTCTGGACTTTATGGACCCTCTGTCCTCATTCATAATGTTGAGGAGATTCCACAGGACTCCGCTGGTTCTGAGGCCTGAAGAGATCCTGCAACGCATGGAGGGTATGGACAGAATGCTTTTCTTTGTGGATTCAAGCTGTTTCTCGCTTAGATATTGGAGTTTTAAGGTATATTTAAATAACTTGAAACATTGCTATTAAGTGTGGACACTATATTCACTTGTTTTGAAAGTAGGGAAAATATATGACAAAAGTTTGTCATATGACACTTTGACATTTTGTCAAAATGTTGTGATTAAGACACACTGACGATCCGTAGCATTATAACCACTAACCTTCATCCTCCACATAACACCAGTATGTAGCGACAGATTTTCTCGTCAACCTAAAAGACTTTAGCAGCTGTTGATTTGGTAATGACATACTGAGCCCCACATCCACAGAATGTTTTTGCTGAATCAAGAGAATTTGTGCATGCACCATGCATTTATGTAACAACAGTTGGCTGATATTGTTTCAGTGCTTGGTTTTAAAATGCACATGTCTTATTATTTAAATGCAGAGACGCAGCAACCATTGGAAAGAACAAGCCAGTGTGAAAGAAGGTTGAAGGCGGCCATGCAGGACTTCCACTGTAATGCTTGTGAGTTTCTTGGTTTTAGTTAGTAGTATGGTCTTTTGGGATGCCAATAAAATAGAAAAACTTGAACGGATTCTCTCACTCTGTTTTAGTAACTGTGACGTCTCAAAAATCTGAAGCGAGAGCCAAAGCATATTCGGCTGTGACTTTACCACAGCAGGTCTCGGAGATGAATAAATGTACTCAGGCCAGCATTCACGTCACAGAACAAGACGTCTACACAGTAATGCCAGCTACAGGTCCAGCTCATATATATATACACATATACAGTACTGTACAAAAGGCTTGGACCAACATTAGATATGCCATTGTTTTATTCTTTTTATAGGGACCATGTGTATTTTTTCTTCAATATTTAAAAAAATGGAATAAAATAAGAAAAAACAGCTTTTTTTCAGATTACAGTGGTAAGTATTTAGAGTGAGCTCCTCTTAAACTTGAGCGACAGCAGCATCTTCATTGGGACGACAAGTTCACTCATAGCAACTGATAACGCAACTGATAACCACTTTTTCATGGAGCTCACACTAAATACTGAGTATTGCCTGCAGAAGCCACTTTGTTCTGAAAATCAGGTATAATCTATACCTCTGTTTCCTCTTACAGATACTGAGAGGGGAGCATATTGGGAGCTCCAGGCACTGGCACATCCCGCGTTGCAGAGGGTGCATGCCTCGGGCCAGAGCGTCCTGAGAAATGCGGACTTCAGCAGTTTGACTTCTGAGCAGACAGACTTCTCCATCAAGCAGCAGGAGAAGCTGCTCAGTTTAGGATTAGGTCAGATATAGAGCAAGGGAACTACAGGCTGCTTTGATTTCTAGTTCTGAGTGAGAGTTTTAAAGAAATGGCGTTTTTTAAAATTATCTTTTGTTGATTAAGATTACAACTTTTTTCAAAGTGTATTGATTTTTGATGATTGGTTTTACTTTTGTTTAACCTATTTGTGATCAAAAGCCCTTCTTTTATGAAAGTGCCCTTTTTTGGTCCATTTTTGGCCCAAATTCGGCACTTCTCTAACTTTTTAATTCAAAACAAACCCTACTGTATTTCTGTTTTCTTAGAAACGCTTAATTGTTTAACTTGTATAACGGTGTGTGTGTTAGCGAGTGAATCCTGTGAGCTGATTATGTTTGTGGGTGTGTCAGTTAAGGAGAACGAGTTTAAGGACTTGGCTCTGCTTCATATCCTGGCCATGGCGAAGGAAACGCTGCTCGGGTGCGACCTCGACTCTGCGACAGGTAAACGGTCTCCGAGCTCTGAATGTTTTCTGATCCTATGCTGTCCTCGTTAGCCTTGTTCTTTAATTGTGTGTGTGTGTCTGTGTGTGTTTGAGATTACCTGGCTGAAGCGTATGTGGCCTGCGAGATGGAAGGTCTGCAACAGTTGCTTAGGAAATTCCAGGTGCTGCAGTACCTGAGTAGTAAGTGGGCGGAGCCTCGGTACAGAATATGGGCCGTACAGGAGAAGATCAGGGCATGGCTGCAGAGAAACAGCGGCAGGGTGAGATTAGGGTGGAACGTTTAGATCTAATGTAGAGCGAAGCACATTGGGGGTTAAAATACGTGTGTTTGTGTCTGTGAGCAGGTTCTGGTTGCAACAGCTGTGGAGAGTGTAATGGTGGAGCTGGTAACGGCCCTCAGAGGAATCCTAGGTGAGACGGAGTCCATCATCTGCTACAATCTCCTGCTTCAGTTAGGTTATCTGCGTTTGTGTGTGTGTGTGTGTGTGTGTGTGTGTGTGTGTGCGCGCGCGCATGTGTGTGTGTGCGTGTGACACTAAAGGAAACACTGTTGCCACAATACTACCGGACCAGAGCGGCAGAGAAACACTTTTAGACTGGTACGTTTACATTTTGTTGCCCGTCTTTGTTATTGTGTGTGTGTGTTTAATCCGGCATGTGTTTGTAGTCGCTGTGCTGTAGCGTGTGTGCAGCAGGTGCTGTGTGAGTTTCCATGGTGGATGTTCAGTGCTGTGTTCGAGCTGCACTCTTTCGGGCAGTCGCCCATCAGAGAAGTGTGCACAAAGAACAAACTGAGCTACACCTGCTTTATTACTGCACCGGCCAATACAGGTCTCTCTCTCTCTCTCTCTCTCTCACACGTGCACACACACACACAGCTCATCGGAATCATAGTTGAAAACACTTGTATTTATAGATGATATTTTAACATGTGCAAATAATTTGAAGTGTGTTTGTGTGTTCGCGTGTGTTCATATGTAGAGTCCCTGGTCCTTAGCTCTCCTCTGGACCGCGTCCCGTTCCTGCTGTTCATCACAGAGGGATTACTAAGGCGACCAGACCTGCTGCAGCTCCTTGAGTCCATGTCAGTTCTGCTTCGCTCTCCAAAGAGAGCTTACTATGATTACAGTTAGTCAAATCCAATTTATTTCCATAGTGCTTTTTATGTCAGAGCATCATCTCAAAGCAGCTTTATAAATCTCTAAATCTACAACCCTAACTGAGCAAACCTAGGGTGACACCAGCAAGGAAAAACTCCTTAAATGTTGTAAAGAAGAAACTTTGTTGGGACCAAAACTCAAAAAGAAACCAAACATGCTTTCAGCCTAGATGTTATACGTACAAGTTAAACTAAGTTACCTAATTGATAAGTTTATAGTAAGTAGAAGCTAAATATAAAAATAAAAAGATAAAACATATTTAAAGCAAATATACTAATATATAGACTATAATAAATTAAAAGGAATACAGTATTAGAAAGTTTAATCAAATTTGTACAAATATATAATGTAAAACAGTAAGACAGTAAATAATAGCTAAATATAATAGAATATAAAAGTCCAATATAAGATAAATTTATATAATGAATAGAATGTTAAATAGAATACAATCAAGAATATAAAACTAGAATTTGAGAATAGTGTATGTGATAAATAAAATAAACATTGAAATAGAGTATATGAAACTTTATATTATATATGTGTGTATATATAAATGTGATGTACTGTATATGTACACTGTGTGTAAAAATACAATAAAATAGAGATTTAAACCTAAATAAGACAACATTATAAAGTAAATAACATTTATTAAAAATGGAGAATAAAATACTATGGAACACAAATAATATAAAACTAGAATGTAGGACAATAGTGTGTATATACAGTGGGGAGAACAAGTATTTGATACACTGCTGATTTTTAAGGTTTTCCCACTTGCAAAGCATGTAGAA